>ML808684.1:144078-162339 GCA_009831015.1 Picea engelmannii | reverse complement strand
ACCTACCCAAGACACAAGAAAAAACACTTTTCCAACCATGTATAGTAATGGATCAGAAATTTAATCTTGTTGTCCCTAAAATACAACAACATACAATTTAGTAAATCAACAATAGATTACATCCAAATTGATGCAGGAGCATCGCCTTCAAAGACGACAACGCACACATGGAGGCAAACAAAAGACATCTCAACAATGAAAAAATTTCAAATCGAACATTAAATCAGAATTTAAATGGGTTGTTGAGATATTTTTGTAACAACATTTTTAAATGTAACTTGTTTGTAAATTATCTAAGGACTGTAAGAAACTACAGATATGGAGTGTCAACTCTATCTAGTAGTAATTAGCAGTTATTATAATAGGACAGAGTAGGTGTTAGTTTTAAAAGTTTGAAATGATAGGTTTTAGAATAGGACGAGAGAGATCATGGAGCCGGTCCTTAGATAGTTTTTCAGTATTGTATTGGAATAGATAAGGATGAAATAGACAGAGTATAATAGAATGGAGTAGAAGAGATACTGTGTAATTTCAATTTTCATGAGTAATAGAACAGACGGAATTGTCCCGAACTTGGACTGTGTTCATTTGACGTATGAATCAATGAATGTTGTATTCTGTATATTGTTTTTATTTCATTCTCAATCATGTATGAGAGTTCAAGAAGGTGACTATATAGGTCTGTAACGAAACTGGATAAGTCCCAATTGTTTTTCTTCTGAACCTTATATGCAAGGTGTGCATACCAAACGCAAGATGTGCATTGACTGAGTCTCGGAACGAATCGAAGAGGGGTTCAGAAAAAAAAGAAGGAAACTTGAGAATCCAGGTGCAAAGAGTGCACAAATTCTAGAAGCGACCTAGTTTCGAAGAACCAGGAAGGGAAAACGTCAGGTGGGAGAGGAGAGTTCTTTCAAAGAGCCCTTCGATTTTGAGTTATCGAAGTTCCGAAGAACGCAAGGTGTGCTTGAGAGGTAGAATCTTCAAAAGGACAAAGCTTTGGAGGTATAACACTTACAGAGTGTTCATTAAACCAAAGTGGACCTACAGAGGAAGGGACAAAGGTTCGAAACCTGTGGAGGCTGAAAATATTCAAAGACTAGAAGAAGCGAAGGTTCCAAAGGAAGAATGATCGATATTGGATGAACATGGAGACGAGGATAGACAACCCTCAGATCTGCAGAAGTAGCGCAAACCTTTACACTTTGTGACCAAAGGAGGATTTTGGCATTTCGTCATTCGGGGGAACAGAGGTGGGAAATCCTTCGAACTCATGATACACGAAATCTCGACGGGAACTCAGACTGTCAGATATCGAGGAGAACACATGTCAGCCGGTGGAAAAATCAAAGGAGGGGTGTGTGATAGACAGACAACATTTTGCTGACTCACAACTTGGAGTGGTCAAAGGGTAGGGTTGCACAAACTAACGATATGCGAAATCGTGACGTAATCATGGTCGTTGATCCAGGAGTGATCTGGACTGTCGATCATCCAGAAGGAAATTTCGACATTTCGGGGGTCAGGGGTTTGAAGGCGATAACCTTCACAAAGTGCTGAGTCGCGAAGTCCCGATTCAACAGACAGAGGAACGTGGGTCATTGATCAAGGGATAACGAGGACCATCGATATAGCATGGAATAGTTTCAATGTTTTGGAATTTGGGAGACTGAAGTTGCATGACCTCTTGGTCTCGTGAGTCATTAAATCACGACATACGAAACCCTGATGTGATCAGAGGATTGCCCCTAGCTTACAGGACAGGGTCACATGGAGAAAACCTAAGGGAGGAGCTAACACGAGTTAAGCCCCATCATGATTTAGGTAATCAGGAGTTTGAAGGACAAGGAGTCGACTCCTTCCCATCACCAATACGCGAAATGCGATGAGGACCTTTTGGGTTCAGTCGGTGATCACAAGCGGTGGTCATGTGGAGAAAGGATACGAGGGGAGCTAGCCCAGTGCTTAGCCTTCGTCAGGAATCAGATATCGAGAGTTGGAGAGTCAAGGGTCGCTCACACGTTGAGACCCTGATACGTGAAGTTTCAAAATAATGTTTGTGTAGGCGTGCAGTCACAGCCTGTGGTCGCGTGGGGTGGAACTCATGCTTGGTGTTTGTTCGAATTGGGCGAGTTTCATAAAGGGACCTGTGAATATTTTTTTCTTAGGGCTCCAACAGGGACCAAAGAGTTGTTTCATCTCGAGGGGATTGAATGATCCAGAGACCAGGAGGTCGCAGAACCCTGAAGGGGAGGGGAGCTAGATCAGGTGGTATCAGAGCTAGATTAAGTTTGTTTGCAGATAATAGAAAAAAAAATAAAAGAGGAAAGTTGGTATCATTTGTGGTATCAAATAAGTTTCATTTCTATTTGTAGGTGACACAATGGAATCATGCCACCAAGAAGGCACAAAGAAAATGCAGATATGGAAAAAGAAATGAGGCGACTTCGAATGAGATTGGATGCCATGGAGACAACACAAAGAAGAGCACTAGACGCTTGTGATATCAGTGAAGCTGAGAGTGAAGAAGCAGAGGGAGAAGAAAATGTGATAGAGGATGTTGCACAAGATCGCTTGATAAAATCTGTTTCAAAGATAGGATCCCGAGCAAAAATAGAGGTACCTATGTATGATAGAAATTTAGAAGTTTAAGAAATGTTAGATTGGGTACGTGCTATGGACAAATACTTAGACTACAAAGACATTGAATAATATAATATGGTGAAGCATTCAGTGACAAGACTGAAAGGTCATGCAGCGTTATGGTGGGATGAATTGCAAGCCGAACGCATAAGTAACAGTAAGAAGAAAATTAAAAACAGGGATAGGATGGTAGCCAATCTGAAAGCCAAATTTATCCCAAAGGATTACCAGATCAATATTTATAAAATATTGTAGAACCTGAAACAGAGGGGTTTATCAGTGAAGGAGTACATTGAATAATTTTACCGACTGAACATCATGGTTGGACTGAAGGAGAATGAATATGAGAAGATAGCCAGATATATCAATGGGCTGAGATATGGGATACAAGAGGAGATAAGCATGATGTCTATCAGTATAGTCGAGGATGCCTATCAAGAAGCCTTGAAATATGAAGAAAAATTAACAAGGAGGCAAAGCTAATGAAGTAGAGGCGAAAATTCAAGAAAAGACAAGGGAACCAACAGAGAGAAGTTCTAGAAGTAGAAGCTTGAAGCTGACAAACAACATAGTCACCATGACAAGGGTGGAAGTTCTAATAAAGGACAACATGTAGGAATAATTTTTTTCCAAGAGGTAGAGAAAGAGGAAGAGCCAGAGGAGGCGTAATTAAATGCTACACCTGTGGAAAGGAAGGACAGAAATATTGGGAATGTCCCAACAGAAAAAGAGAAGGTGGAGAAGCATATATCGCTGAAGCAGAGAAGAATGTGGAAGCAAAAGATACAGAAGGATGAAGGAACCTCATGATGAGGAAAGTTCTTCTTAAACCTGAAAAGGAACCAGAGGAACCAGTTCAACAAACAAGCCCATTCATAACTTCTTGCAAGTCGAAGGATAGAGTTTGCAAAGTAATCATATACAGTGGGAGCACTAACAATATGGTATCCATAGAGATGGTGGAAAAGCTGGAACTGAAGATAAATGCACATCCAAATCCATAGAAGGTATCGTGGTTGCAGAAAGGACATCAAGTCATGGTAAGTCAACAATGCCAAGTTGAATTTAAAATACGAGGTTACAAAGATGAAATATTGTGTGATGTAATTCCTATGGATGTTTGTCATATTTTATTGGGGAGGCCATGGCAATATGACCGAAAGGTTATTCATGATGGAAGAAAGAATACCTATACCCTAGAAAAGAATGGTAGAACACATATGTTGTTACCCATAGAAGACAAAGAGAAAGAGAGAGAAGATAGTTCAAGCATACTTCTCATGAGTGGGAAGGAACTCTTAAAAGACGTCAAGAAGGAGAAAGAAATACAGTTTGTTGTAGTGAGGAATCCTAGATTTATCCTTACAAATACTTCTATAGAATATTTTCCTATAGAAATCCAGGAACTGTTAGAAAAATTTGCTGATATAGTCGTGGATGAGCTACCACACTCATTGCTACCCATTAGGAACATACGCCATCACATTGACCTTATTCCAAGAGCTAGTTTACCGAACAAATAAGCTTATAGGTTGACACCTAGAGAGAATGAGGAGGTCAAAAAGCAGGTCCAAGAGTTTTTGGATAAAGGGTTAGTTAGGGAAAGCCTAAGCCCATGTGCAGTACCGACTGTATTAAGTCCAAAGAAGGATGGAGGATGGAGAATGTGTATAGATTCCAAAGCCATCAACAAGATATCCATTAGGTACAGATTTCCTTTACTAAGGATGGATGATTTGATGGATTGTTCGAGTGGAGAAAGCTATTTTTCCAAGGTAGACTTGAAGAACGTATATCATCAAATAAGAATGAGAGAGGGAGATGAGAGGAAAACAAAATTCAAGACAAATGAAGGATTATTTGAAAGGATGGTCATGTCATTTGGGCTGACAAATGCACTGAGAACATTTATGAGACTGATGAATGAAGTGTTGAAAGAATTCATAGGAATATTTTTCATAGTATATATGGATGACATACTAATCTTCATCAAGACAAAGGAAGAACACTTAAGACATTTGACATTAGTGATGGAAAGGTTGCAGCAAGAGAAATTGTTGATAAATTTGAAGAAGAGTTCTTTTATGAAGAAGGAGCTCATATATTTGAGTTTCTTAATCTCTTCAAATGAATTGAAGATGGACCCAGAAAAGGTGAGAGCAAGCAGAGAATGGCCATCACTGAGCAACACATTTGAGGTAAGAAGCTTTCATGGGTTAGCAAGCTTTTATAGGAAATTTATCAAAAATTTCAGTGGCATATGTGCACCCATGTTGGACACTGTGAAGAAGAAACACAGGTCCTTCAGTTGGACAGAGCAAGCTGAAAAAAGTTTAAAACTGCTGAAAGAGAAGATCAAAGAGAAGCCAATTATGGTCTTACCAGATTTTGGAAAAACATTTCAGGTGAGATGTGACGCAAGTGGATTAGCTATTGGAGCAGTCTTGAGCCAAGACAATAAGCCAGTTGCTTATTTAAGTGAGAAATTGAATGATGCCAAGAAAAATGATTCCATGTATGACAAGGAATTGTATGCGGTGATTCAAGCTTTGAAAAAATGGAGACACTATCTAATTCCTAAAGAATTTGTCTTGTACAATGATAATCATGCTTTGCAATTTATTACTAGGCAAGAAAAGTTGAATCAGAAACATGCAAAATGGGTAGAATTTATGCAGAATTTTACTTTTTTTATTAAACACATTGTTGGAATTGCTAACAAAGTCGCAGATGCTTTGAGCAGGAGGAATTTTATTGTACAAGAATTCTAAGTGGAGACCTTGGGGTTCGAGCACCTCAAGGAGATGTATAAAGAAGATGCAGATTTCAAAGAAGCTTTCGAGGCATGCAATAATCCTTTATTGGGAGATAGAATCCCATGGAATGAATATTTGATTCAGGATGTATTGTTGTTCAAGGGGAGCCAATTATGCATTCCGAAAAGATCAATGAGAGACAACCTACTGAAAGAGAAACACAACGGAGGTTTAGCTAGACACTTTGGTCACGACAAAACATTTGCACAACTGAATAATTTGTATTATTGGCTGAGCATGAGAGAAAAAGTGAAGAAGTTCATGAACAAATGCATAATTTTTCAGTATGCAAAAGGAAGACAACAAAACATTGATTTTTATCAACCAATACCAATTCCAGAGAGGTCGCGGGATGCAATCAATATGGATTTTGTTTTGGGATTGCCTAGAACTAAAAAAGGGAGAAATTCCATATTTGTTGTGGTGGATAGATTCTCGAAAATGGAACATTTCATACCATGCCAGAAGACAAGCGATGCCACACACATTGCCAACTTATTTTTCAGAGAAGTAGTAAGACTACATGGATTGCCAAGGAGCATAGTTTCAGACAGAGACACCAAATTTTTAGGACACTTTTGGAGGACTCTATGGAAGAGGCTAGGGACGAACTTGTCATTTAGTTTAACATATCACCCTCAGACATATGGACATACTGAAGTATTAAACAAGAGTCTTGGGAACTTGTTGAGAAGTTTAGTCACTGAGCAAGGTCAACAATGGGATCAGATTCTAGCACAAGCAGAATTTCCATTCAACAATTCAGTGAACATGAGCACATGAAAGAGTCCATTCGAAATTGTGTATAGTATACAGCCAAGATGGATTACAGATTTGAGAAATTTGAATCGAGATGAGTTCATAAGTGCTGGAGTAGAAGATTTTGCAACAGAGATGCAAAAACTCCAGGACAAAGTCACAGAGCAGCTACAGGATAACAGTCAGAAATACAAGAGTAGAATTGATCAAAGGAGAAGAGAAGTTCAATTCGAAGTTGGAGACGAAGTTTTAGCTCATTTGAGAAAAGAGAAGTTTCCAAGGGGAATACATAACAAATTGAAGATGAAAAATATGGGACCATGCAGGATTCTCAGGAAATTCGCAAGCAATGCTTATGAGATTGAGTTGCCAGACAATGTTGGGATATCCCCTATATTCAATGTTGCAGACTTGTATCCTTACAAGAGAGATGAAGTGGGAGAATCAAATGATCAGATAGAAATTCAGTGGGAAGAGCAATTGGCCACAACAGAAAAACCTCAGATGGAGAAAATTATTAAACAGAGGGATGGAAAGAAAACCAAGTGAAAGACATATCCTGAGTACTTAGTAAAGTGGAAAGATAATCCAATGGAAGATGCAAGTTGGGTCACAAAACCTAATATTTTGAAGCATGGAAAGACAGTGCAGGAGCTCATGGACAGGAGTCCATGAAATTTTTTAACCAGAGGAGTATGATGCAGGAGCATCACCTTCAAAGACGACAATGCACACGTGGAGGCAAACATAAGACATCTCAGAAATGAAAGAATTTCAAATCGAGCATTAACTCAGAATTTAAATGGGTTGTTGAGATATTTTTGTAACAAAATTTTTGAATGTAAATTGTTTGTAAATTCTCTAAGGACTGTAAGAAACTGCAGATATGGAGTGTCGAATCTATCTGGTAGTAATTAGCAGTTATTATAATAGGACATAGTAGGTCTTAGTTTAAAAAATTTGAAATGATAGGTTTCAGAAGAGGACGAGAGAGCTCATGGAGCTGGTCCTTAGATAGTTTTTCAGTATTGTATTGGAATAGATAAGGATGAAATAGACAGAGTAGAACATAATAGAGTAGAAGAGATACTGTGTAATTTTAATTTTCATGAGTAATAGAACAAATAGAATTGTCCCGAACTTGGACTGTGTTCATTTGACGTATGCATCAACAAATGTTGTATTATGTATATTGTTTTTATTTCATTCTCGTTCATGTATGAGAGTTCGAGAAGGTGACTGTATGGGTCTATAATGAAACTGGATAAGTCCCAATTGTTTTTCTTCTGAACCTTGTATGAAAGGTGTGCATCCCAAACGCAAGGTGTGCATTGACTGAGTCTCAGAAAGACTCAGAGAGGGGTTCAGAGAGAACAAAGGAAACTTGAGAATCTAGGTGCAAGGAGTGCACAGAGTCTAGAAGTGGCCTAGTGTCGAAGAAACAGGAAGGGAAAACACCAGGCAGGCGAGGAGAATTCTTTCAAAGAGCCCTTCGATTCTGAGTTATTGAAGTTCCGAAGAACGCAAGGCGTGCATGAGAGGTCGAATCTTCAAAAGGACAAAGCTCAAGAGGGATAACACTTGTAGAGTGTTCATTAAACGAAAGTGGACTTGCAGAGGAAGGGACAAAGGTTCGAAACCTGTGGAGGCTAAAAATATTCAAAGACTAGAAGCAACGAAGGTTCGAGAGGAAGAATGGTAGATATTGGAGGAACGCAGAGACGAGGACAAAAAACCGTCATATCTGCAGAAGTAGCGCGAACCTTAACGCTTCGTGCCCAAAGGAGGATTTCAACATTTCATCATTCGGGGGAATAGAGGTGGGAACTCCTTCGAACTCGTGATATGCGAAATCCAGACGAGAATTTAGATCATCAGATATCAAGGAGAACATGTGTCAGCTGGTGGAAAAATCAAAGGAGGGATGCGTGGCAGTCAGACAACATTTCGCTGACTTGCAACTTGGTGTGGTCAAAGGGTAGGGATGCACAAACTCACGATACACGAAATTGTGACGTAATCATGGTCGTTGATCCAGTAGTGATCTGAACTGTCAATTGTCCAGAAGGAGGTTTCGACATTTCGGGAGTCGGGGATTCGAAGGGGAGAACCTTCACAAAGTGACGAGTCGTGAAGTCCCGAATCAACAGACGGAGGAACGTGGACCATTGATAAAGGGAAAGTGAGGACCGACGATCTAGTGTGGAAGAGTTTCGACGTTTCGGCTTTCAGGAGACTGCAGGTGCAAGACCTCTTGGTCTCGTGAGTCATGAAATCCCGACATACGAAACCCCGACGCGCTCAGAGGATTGGCCCTAGGTTACATGATAGGGTCACATGGAGAAAACCTAAGGGAGGATCTAACACGAGTTGATCCCCATCATTATTTTGGTAATAAGGAGTTTGAAGGACAAGGAGTTGATGTTGGGTATGTGTTATATTCTTTGCATGTGTGTGTGTGGGCACGTCGGATATGACAACTGCGTCTGAAAATCCCTTGTACTAGTGCACTGTTTGTGCCATGTGCGCTGGGCGCTTTCCTAGGGGGGTCCCAGGGGGGGGTAGGTATGCCCCCCCTGGTTAATCACAGCGCCCTAAAATTGTTTTTTGGGCGGGTTTTGCTATTTTTTAGCGGTTTACTAAAAATAATCTCGGTTTTAGGGATTAGGGTTTTGGTATCTACAAAATACCTAAAAACATTGTATATATTGTATAGTGAATGGTGAAATTTGATATAATGAATATAAGAAAGGTTTTCTCGGTTGAGGGTTTCCGATATATATCTCTGTGTACTATGTGAATGAGCCATGCATTAAATTCTGTTTTTCTTAAGAATCTATATCCATTACTTTACTTCATAGGTTTAAAACTTACATGTGGTATCAGAGCTCGTTTTTGGCTTTAGAGGGATGCCTTTGTTGTTGAGTGTTTGGCTCGGTCTTGATAGATCAAGTTTATCTTGGGTTTGTGATAAACTTGGGTTTAGTGGGAGCTTTTGCAGTGGTGATTTGAGTGCAGAAAGAGGAATGGCTAGTTCTTCTAGAATCGAGATAGAGAAGTTCAACGGTAAAATATTTGAGCTATGGAAGCTGAAGATGGAGGACCTCCTTGTAGATAAAGAACAATGGATCGTTGTGGATCCTGGTACACAACTTACTGGTACACAACCCACTGGTACGCAACCTACTGGCACATAGACGATTGGTACAGAACCTACTAGTGCACAAACTACTACTACACCACCTACTGGTATGTCGAAGGAAGATTGAGAGAAGTTGGACAGAAGAGAAAGGAGTACTATTCGACTCTGCCTAGCAGATTTGGTGTTGTTGAATGTTTCAGGAGAATCTACGGCCAAGGAACTATTGGATATGTTGGGGAATTTGTATCAATCGAAGTCCCTGGTAAACAAGTTGTTTCTTTGAAAGAAGTTGTATCATCTTAGGATGGAAGATGGAGATTCTATGACAGAACATCTAAATGCCGTAAGTCAACTTGTCTCTGTTAATATTATGATTGCAGAAGAAGATAAGTGTATTACTTTGTTATGTTCTTTGCCAGACTCTTGGGAAGGGTTTATTTTCTACTAAAAGATGGAAGGATTAGAACACTTCCTAGGGTTCTGCACATTCCAGAACTATCCAGGAGCCTAATATCTGTAAGCAAGATGAATGATGCAAGAGTGGATACTATGTTTGGAACGAAAACTTGCAAGATGGTACGAGGAGAAATGGTGTTGATGAGGGGATTTCAGTGTGGAACTCTGTACAATTTGTTGGGAAGCACTTATACTAATGGGTGTAACAATTTTGTTTTCCTTGAACAGAGAAATAAAGAAGACAAGACCAATATTATCCCTGGAAAGAAGACCATGATGTGGCATCAAAGACTAGGACATATTGGAGAAAAGGGCCTTCAAACACTACACAGTAAAGGTATGGTTAAAGGTATGTCTAATTGCACTCTAGATTTTGATTTTTGTGAACATTTCATATATGGTAAACAAAATCGAGTAAGATTCCCATCTGGTGCTACAAGAACAAAGGGGATCTTAGAGTTGATACACAGTGATATGTTTGGACCTGTTCCTGTTCCATCCCTAGGTAAATTTGTGTATTATGTTTCATTCATAGATGATTTTTCAAGGAACACATGGATTTATTTTCTTAGAAAGGAATCTGAGGTATTTGATAAGTTTAAAGAGTTTAAGGCTCTGGTAGAAAATCAGACAGAGAAGAAAATAAAGGCATTGAGAATAGATAATGGTGGAGAATTCTACAGAAATGAATTTGAAGAATTATGTAAGAAGTGTGGTATAGTAAGGCAAAAGACTACTCCATACATTCCTCAGCAGAATGGAGTTGCAGAAAGGATGAGCAAGACACTGATGGAAAAATCAAGGAGCATGCTCAGCAGTGCCGGGTTAGGATAAGAATTCTGGGCAGAGGCAGTGGGTACAACATGTTACTTGGTCAATCGATCACCTTCATCAACGTTGGATGATAAAAATCCAGACGAGGTATGGTCTAGAAAGAAACCCTCTCTTCAACATCTTAGAGTGTTTGGTTGTGATGCTTATGTACATGTTCCATTGGAAAATAGAAGTAAGCTGGATAAAAAGTCTGAAAAGTGTATCTTTATTGGTTATAAAGATGGTGTGAAAGGTTATAAGCTTTGGAACCCAGAAACCAAGAAAACTATTTATAGTCGAGATGTTGTTTTCAGAGAGGTAAAAGATGTGTCCAAACAAGAATTCCTACCAATGCAAGATGGACCTGAGAAAATAGATCTTGAGTTGGATGATGAAAAATCTGAATCATCTGAAGAAGAGGTAGCAGAAGAAGAAGAAGAAGAAGAAGAAGAACCTCATACCCTAGTATTGAGGAGATCAGTGAGATATAGAAGGCAACCAGAAAGGTATAGTCCACCTGATTTTCGTTCCAATTTTTCTTTATCTATTACTGATGATGATCCCAGAACTGTCAGGGAAGTAGTGAATTCGGAGGATAGTAAACTCTGGAAGAAGGCCATGGTTGAAGAAACGGATGCCTTGGATAAGAATGAGGCATGGGATATAGTTGAGTTTCCAGCTGGAAGAAAATATGTTAGTAGAAAATGGTTGTTTAAGAAGAAGTTTAATGCACAAGGTAAAGTGGATAAATACAAAGCTCGGTTAGTAGCAAAAGGTTATTCCCAAGTAGAGGGAATTGACTTTGGTGAGATTTTTTCTCCTATTGCTAAGTTAACTTTTATTAGATTTCTTTTATCCATTGCTACTGCTTTTGATCTTGAAGTGGAACAGATGGATGTGAAGACAACATTCCTACACGAGGATCTGGAAGAAGAAATCTACATGAAGCAGCCAAAAGGCTTTGTAGTGAAGGGAAAGAAAGAGTTGGTATGTAAGCTAAAGTAGTCACTATATGGTTTGAAGCAATCACCTAAGATGTGGTACCAAAATTTGGACACATACATCCTTGGATTGGGATTTGTAAGAAGCAAGGCTGATCACTGTGTATATTCCAAGAAGGTTGGTAATCACTTCATTTATGTAGTGTTGTATGTTGATGACATGTTGTTGGTAGGAAATAACATGGATTTTATCAAGGAGGTGAAATCACATCTATCCTCCAAATTTGACATGAAGGATCTTGGTGTTGCTAACTTCATTCTGGGAATGGAGATTAAAAGAGATCATGCAAACATGAAACTCTAGTTAAATCAAAGAAAATATGTTGATACGATATTGCAGAGGTTTAATATGCATGGAAGTAAAATGGTCAAGGTTCCTATTCCTATAGGTGTAAAGTTATCTGCAGATTAGTGTACCAATACACAGGAAGAAGAAGAGGACATGTCCCATGTTCTGTATGCCAATGCAGTTGGCAATTTGATGTATGCAATGGTTTGTACAAGACCAAACATTGCACATGCAGTGGGAGTTTTGAGCAGGTATATATCAAAACCAGAGAAGGAGCATTGGACAGTAGTAAAGAGGATCTTTAGGTATCTTCGTGGAACTACCAGTTAATTGGATTGTGCTACCAAGGAAGACCAGGATTGGACAGAATGTTGGACATACATGGCTTTGTTGATGCAGACTAGGCTGGAGATCTGGATCGCAGAAGATCTACAAGTGGGTATGTGTTTAACCTATTTGGAGGAGAAATCAGTTGGATGAGAAAAAGATAGGCTGTAGTGGCACTCTCAACTACAGAAGCTAAATACATGGATTAAATACATGGAAGCCACTCATGCAAGCAGTGAGATTAGGTGTTGCTGGAAAAGGTTGACACTTTGAAGAATGTTGCAGATTCATTGACAAAGCCTGTGAGCACATAAAAATTCTCTTGGTGTAGAGTAACAATGGGAATTGATTCCCTAGGTTGTTGACTATATAATCCCCTAGACCCCTAGATGCAAAGAAAACAACAAGTGGGAGAATGTTGGGTATGTGTTATATTCTTTACATGTGTGTGTGTGGGCACGTCATATATGACAACTACGTCTGACGATCCCTCGTACTAGTGCACTATTTGTGCCATGTGAGTTGGGCACTTTCCTAAGGGGGTCCCAGGGGGCGGGTAGGTATTCCCCCCCCTGGTTACGCGCAGCATTCGGGGAAGCACCCCGAAATGTTTTTTTGGCCGGTTTTTGCTATATTTAGTGGATTTTTCTATTTTTTAGCGGTTTACTAAAAATAATCTCGGTTTTAGGGATTAGGGTTTTGGTATCTACAAAATACCTAAAAACATTGTATATATTGTATAGTGAATGGTAAAATTTGATATAATGAATATAAGAAAAGTTTTCCCGGTTGAGGGTTTCCGGTATATATCTCTGTGTACTATGTGAATGAGCCATTGATTAAATTTTGTTTTGCTTAAGAATCTATATGCATTTCTTTACTTCACAGGTTTAAAACTTACAGTCGACTCCTTCCCATCGCTGATACGTGAAATGTGACGAGTGCCTTTTGGGCTCAGTCGGTGATCACAGGCGGTGGTCACCTCGAGAAAGGATATGAGGGGAGCTAGCCCAATGCTTAGCCTTCGTCGAGAATTGCCTATCAGGAGTTGGAGATTCAAGGGTGGCTCACACGTCGAGACCCTGATACACAAAGTTCCGAAGTATTGTTTGTGTAGACATGTGGTCATGGCCTGTGGTCGTGTGGGGTGAAGCTCACGTTTGGTGTTTATTCTAACAGGGCGAGTTTCATAAAGGGACCTGTGAATATTTTTTTCTTGGGGTTCCAGCAGGGACCAAAGAGTTGTTTCAGCTTGAGGGGATTGAATGATCTAGATATCGAGAGGTCACAGAACTCCGAAGGGGTGGGGACTGCATCACAAATCAATAATTAAAAGGTCTATATTAGTTAGCAATGTCAGCAATAAAACTAGTAACCAATGTGGACCGAAAATAACACTTCAAGACTAAATAAAGATGGCTGCCATAAAAGTAAATTTCTTCATCAGTATATCAACCTTATGGATATAGCATTCAATGAAGTACAACAAAAAATCTGACCATCAAAAGTGTTAAAAGCTATCCCAATAGATGCACCTAGGTTAGTAGGTTAAACTAGCAAAGTTAAAGGGTTAGTCTAGGGTTAGGTTGTGAGATATTAGCGGTTACAGTAAGAGTTTAAAGCGTCCCTAATGGTTGTAGGTTAGTTTTAATACAAAAATATTATTTTTTGGGAGATAGAGGATGCCCTAAGGGAGGAAGCATCCCCAAGGCATCAAGATCATTATTCAAAAGAGACAACTTCAAAACTTTAAATTTGTATGATTACCAAGGCAACAATTTATTTCTCCCATGCAATAAGTAAATGAATAGTTCCTTTAAGAAAGGGATAATGGAGTCAAGAGAATATGAAGAAGCTATATATGTTACTTTCTTGGGGGTGTAAACCCTTTTACTCCCCAAGGATATCTTATCTTAGCTAAGGTTTTAACTAGGAGGGTGTATGCAATTATACTCATGTTAGTAAACCCTTATAAAGCAATATTCCCTTAGAAATAAAATGGTGGAAACACAATTAGGGGTGTATTCCCTTATGCTCCATACTTGACTCAATAAAATAGAACCTTTAACTTGTACAAATGATAATACAATGAAATAAATGGCACCTTAAATAATTAAAAGGAAATAAAAGCTAGACTAACCACCAAAAAAGAAGTGACGAGAGAATCCCAAGGCTAGCGCACCATCTACATTAACCATAACCAAGAGATAGCCATAAACAAAAGAACAAGAGAGAGAACTAGCCAAAGAGAGTGAAAATTTCAGTCCAAGAGCCTCTCACAATGGAGAGTTATGTTATCAAAATGAGATCTTATTATCTCTATTTATACAAAATGTAGCTAACATAGTTTGTCCACATAATAATAGGGAAAACACAATATTAGGGGTCAACAAACCTAATATTTCCCATTTACAAAGACAATATTTAAAAATTCTCTTTAATTTCACTTTTGCACAAAGAAAACCCTAAAACAAAGATGACGTCATAAAACAAAGATGACGTCATCCCTTGAAGGACGACATTTTGGAAAATTGAGCAAGTCGTTAGACCTGGGCTACAAAGTAGGGCCTCCAAAGTCCATGTGGCAATCATTCAAAACCTGTCCACCTAAAAATTCCATGTGTCATGCTCTGATTCATTATCAACCACCATGTTCCCCTCAAATGTGACATCAATCCCCTAGGGAGTGATGTTTTTCCCCTTCTGGGAAAGTTGTTTGTCATGCAAAGGGTGGGATATGTATATCTAGATGTCTCCTATACCTCCAAAATCATCTCTCTGTCATCTAGCATTTGAGCCTATGTCATCCATCTTGTGGGATGCTTTCCCTCATGGATGCCCAAGATAGGCTTGTTCTTCCAAAACTGACCACCAACTTGTACCTGCAGGAAAAATGGATATGCCCTCTAAGGATCTCAAGTCAAATCATCATCATGAGTGAATCAAGTCAATAAAAGAGCCATTAAATAATGTATACAAGGACTTCACCATACAAACGTGTGCTTAAGAAACTAGATGTTTTTCCAAGTTTGGTCGTGGGTGGGTTGGCATGGTACTTTGTTTCAATGGATCAAACCCCTTAAGTATAGGAACAACCCTATATGATTCATGTGAATGAAATGAAATGGATGAGGGAAGTACTCAATGGGCATGGGGTTCATGATATGCAAGGGTCCATAGTATCTCATTTATGGGTTCCTTTGTGGAGGGTGTGTCACACCTTCGTCCATAATGATTTTTTTCCAAGCCTATCAATTGTATTTTATCTTTATTTCTTTTCATTTTCTTTCAACATATCATAGGGTGAGTTGGAGGCCACTGCCCTGGCGTACTGACCATATATCAGAAATGTCACCCACAAGTACTTTCACGGAAATGAGAAGGATGGTTTATGATGAGACCTCCTTTCCCTTAGCCATGCAACCGAGAGCCATTAGCCTGGTGTGGTTGCCAGAAATGGTAATGTCATACTGTTATATACCCATGGATGTGATAGGTTGGCTTGTGATGAGACCCCCTATCCTCAAATGATCCTCTAAGAATTTTTATTTATTCTTTTCATGGGGTCATTATTTTCTTGCAGAGAAGCTTTTCATTTCTTTCTTGGGATCCTCTCAGTGAAGCATTTGGAATGTTCTTTAATTATGCTTTTATATTTTTCAACCTAACTCCCCTCTAGGCATTCAATCCCTTCTTCCCATGAAATGAGGAATGGTCCCTTCCAGGGTCAGTCTACCCGAAAATCCCAACATATGATGTCATGAGAGGAAATAATGATGAAAAGTGGTAAGTATGGCTGGGAGTGGCACGATGACTCATCAAAGGAAGCTCCCAGAAACACCCCATCCTAAGGGTGACCATCTACTTGAGTGCCCCAAGCTAACCACTAGCATTTAAACAAGGTGAAAGGCATAGTTTCCAAAGTAGATGTATCATAATAAAAAATATCCTCTGATATACAAGCTAGAATGACTCAAATATTAAAATGATACCCACCATTATTCCTGACTTGTATCATGGAGAAAGACCCAAGTGACTTGTGGTGGCAAGATGGTTTGGATGATGACCAAGTGTTGGGTCACTGTGGTGGTGATGTGGGTCTCTAGCTGTGAAAAAGGATATTGTTGGTCATGTGGTCTCTCGGCACTCCATGTCTGCAACCTAAGGGCCTCAAGACATAATTTCCTTAGTTATCCACAAAATTGGGATAACATGCACCATAAATGTGTGCTCTCTTCTCTCTTAAGGTTGTGACATACCGCAATAGCCAATTGGTATGGGCTTCGTCACCTATCCACTCACTAGCACTATTGTCACTACTAGTATCTTTGATGCCAAGCCTCTTTCTAGGCATGCCCTTTCTTATTCTCCACTCTGGCACAACATCCTCTCCCATACCACTACCTGGTGTGAGTTTCCTCTTAATCTTGTGCTTGAAACCTCACCACACACCCTTGGATAACTCTTCTCTATTCCTATGCTTATATTTCTCTCTCAGCTCAACTCTTCTTGCATATCTCTCTAATCTTTTTCTCCTCTACTCTTTTGGGTCCATTCCAGTCCTCACCTAATCTCAACAACTTCCTGGATCCTCCTCAATGGATCCATATTTCGTCTCCTTTTGTTGATTAAGGTTGGTTGTCATTGATGTCAACCCTTGAAGAAAGCCCAATAGCACAAAGGTTTGGGTAATGGACCCAAGTTTGTTTGATGTAAAGTTGAATCATTATTGTCTTTTCATGGTTGATAATAAGTACTAATGAATTAAATCCAAAGTGGTTGCCTTATGGTGAAAGCCCTCACGAGAAGACGCTTTGTAAATTGAGTTATCCTAGAAGTATGGTTAGAGAACCCATGATTATTTGTGGAATAATGAGATGAAGGTTAGTGAATTTTTCAGTGAAACTATCATAGATTTATAGTGCTTTTCATGCCATTTCTGGTGGTATGTGGAACATCACATAACTCCTCACGATTAGAGAGTTATGGCCATGAGAAGTTGGAGAACCCAGGTTTGGGTAATGGAGCCAAGTTTGCTTGATGGATAATGGTATGAGTTTTGATATATTTGTAGGTGATACTATTCTATATATATATTACATTTCATGCCATTTCTGGTGGTATGTGGAATGTTACATAACTCCTCACAGTTTGAGAGTTATGGCCTTACGAAGTTGGAGGACCCTCATATGTCATCTAGAAGCCCCAAAAGGTCAAAGTACTCAAAGTGATTTAAGAGATTTTAGAAGGTAAATAATAAAGTGAAGTGATGAGTGTACTATAATTCAAATTGAATACAAAATAAATTATTTAAATAATAAATTTAATGGAGAAATTAAAAGTGGGTTAACCCTAAAATAAGGAAAGTGGGCAAAGTGACCTAGAAGATGTTTTTAAGGAAGCTACTTGGAGAGTATAAATAAGAGGCAAGGTTCTCTCATTTTATATCACAATTGATCATATTGAATATCTATAGGTGACTGAGGTAACCAACGGATATCTAAGTTGAATTTCATAGGGAAGGTGAAGAAAAGAAGACCGGAATTCAAAGGAGGATACATTCTTTTGATGATGCTTTCTAAGGTATGTTATTTATAGGCCATCTCACCATTTTCGCAATAATTTTTTTTATAGAATGTTTAAGACCGTGAAATTGATAGTCCATTGAGGAAACATATCCAATTATCTATGGTAAAAAATTCATCTTATGAGTCGTTGTATTTTTGGATTTACACTCTGTGGAAAATAGGATTTGTGGCTAGTCCTGAAACTAGTCTAAAATAGGTGTTTCGGGTAATTTTTTTATAAATTCTTCATAACATATCCAAATTCAGTAAGACCAAATGATTTCATTAGAGTACATTCTGTAGTGTTTTGTGTAACATTTTCATATCCATTCAACAAATATTTCATGTGGGGCATGCTCTACAAGATCGCTCTCTAGAATAATCCAGAATTCAACAAGGTATGCCATTTTTTCTATAACTCCTTCTATGAGAGGTTCCAAGTAGTGAC
>ML808684.1:89011-103937 GCA_009831015.1 Picea engelmannii | reverse complement strand
ATTGTTTGCAATGTATAAATGTAGTGCATCCCAACCTTGAGCAACTGACTGATCAGAAAATCACAATTCACCAATATTAAATATTAGTTATAACCATGGTAAATATTAATAAATGATAAAAGAATAAATATTAAATGAGTATGATCATATACACAACAAAACGAGAAATTTATATTTATTAAAAATGTCCACATTTTAATTACCTCTCACTTTCTTCATTGTACCTTTCCCCAACAACTGCTCCCTTTCAATTTTTTTGATGGAGTTCACATCCCAAATGCAATCCACTGCATGCATATCTTGTGCTACTAATTTAGGAAGATACTTATGGTTCTTATAAAGGAAGTGTTTACACTCATCAAACACTTCATTTCCTAAACTTTTTGACCAACGAGATTTCATCTTAAGACCACAAACTGGACATGCAAATTTACCCTTTGTTTGAAGACTTGCAACAGATAGATTAATGTGAATTATTAATTTATATAGAAAATGATTATTTAAACAACATGCATGATATAATAAATTAATTATATACTATTCAAGCGTGCAATATGGAACGTTACATACCACAAAAATGCGTTAGTCCTGGGGCATCATGAATTGTCCATAAAAGTATTCCATGACATTGAAATCTCTTCTGCCTAATTGGTTTACAAATGTCATACATAGTGATTCCCTCCCATAACTTTAGTAGCTCGTTGATAAGAGGCTCAATATACACATTCATATCTTTAACTTGGTATTTACCTAATTGTTTTAAATTACATGAAATTACTATCATGGTATGTATATACACATAAATAAATAAATAAAAAATGTTATGCAAAAAAAGAGAAAAATGAAAAATTTAAATTCGAAAAATTAATGTAAACAAATACCTGAAATAATCATTGTCAACATTATGTGCTCCCTCTTTATTGACATCCAAGGAGAAATGTTATTGTTGATAACAAAAATAGGCCACACTAAGTAAACATATTGAATCTCTCCAAGTGGATTAACACCGTCAGTTGCCAATGAAGCCTAACATTACAAGGTTCATCTGTAAATTCTGTCCATTTTTCAGCAATCTCCATAAATGCATAACCATCTGCAGGAATTTGAAGAACGCCATCTTCAATTCTCTTTCGTTCATGATAATCCATAAACTGTGCTATGCTTTGGCACCTGAACAATCTCTGCAAACGTGGAATTATGAGAATATGCCGAAGAGCCTTTCGAGGGGCCATTTTTGTTACTTGATCGGTTCGATATCTACTGATACCACATACTGTACATTCTATTTTCGACGCATGTTTTCCATAATATATAATATGATCATCAGGACATGCATCTATACTTTGATACTCCATTCCAATGTCTTTCATAATAGCATGTAAATCTCAATATGTGTGAGGTAAAGTATTTGACGAGGGTAACATAAATTCACCTAACAATCTAAAACATAAAAAATAAATAGTTAATGTAAAGAATAGGGATTGTAAATATTGCATTTTTATTTTACACATTAATTAACACTAAAAACAATGGGGAATAGTCAACCTTTATGTAGATGTGAAGAAACATATTACATACCTTAGGATCTATGTCATACAAGTGTTAGACAAATGATTCGTAACTTTCAAGTTCACCAACAACAATGTATTGGAGATAATATTTTCTCTTGACCCTTTATAAAGTCGTTTATTTGCCTTTTCAATCAGAGGTTCATCATAAATACCATCACTAATGTCCCCATGATCCTCATCTGGATGACTGAATAAGTCTTGAATCATTTGATTTGTCTCATCATCTTGAACTATGTTACTATTGTCATCTACTTCCATGGGATCATTAACTTGATCTTCATTATCTGCTTCAAGTTCTTCATCTTGTACTACAACATCATTTCTTCTAGTACTTGGTGCTTTGTGCATAAAGCTAGGGGGGAAATCTAACTTTGTAATTACAAACAATCATGAAAAATTAGTGCATGTATAAAACAATATAAAAGTTTGAGAATACAATAAATATTAAAACATATAATGAATGTATATACCATGGGACGATATTCATTTGATCCCCTATCCATGTGCCCATATTTTCTACAATGTTTTTTAGTTGTTGCTATTAAAACTCTTTCAGGACGTCTAGTACAACAATTTTTGCAAGGTCAATAACATTTACCGTCACCCTTTTCACCCTCTTTAATTATTTTCCTAGCTCTAATGTTTTTTGACATTCTTCCCCACATACATATACTAAAAAAAATACATGTTTTTTGTTCGCCAAGAAGACCCGCAAACCCTTTTTGAAGTGTCATTATTATAGAAAACTTGTCGCAACATCCATAAAATGCAACATATTTATATATTTTATAATGTCACAATTCTGATAATCATTGACCAAATAAAAGTTGACTTGGTCAAAATACTAGGAGATCGTTGGAGGGGGAAAACCTAGCTTCCACAACGTCGCAACTATGCCAACTATCTTCACAAACGTGGCAAGAGAGACGACTATGGAAAACGTGGAAAGAGCGATGACAACGTGGCAAGAGATATGACAACGTGGCAAGAGAGACATCAATGTGGCAATAGAGACGTTATCGAGCAATATGGAATTTTGTTTTTTAAATTTCCTCTATTTTTTGATAGTATGGCCAATTTTGTCCATAATGTCGCAAATAGAACGTTGAAAGTTTTACAATATGTACTAGTGGTCATTATGGTGGCGATGCGAGTCTCTAGCTGTGAAAAATGATATTGTTGGTCATGTGGTCTCTTGACACTCCATATCTGCAAGTTGAGGGCCTTAAGACATAATCTCCTTAGTTATCCACAAAATGGGGATAATATTTGTCTCCTACTTGGGGACATGCGCTCGTCATAGAGTGCATGAGAAACAAAAAATATCCTAGTAGACCTGTTCCTGCAAAGAAACATCAAAATTTCAAGTGCAGGATGGCCTACTCATTCTCGTTCTCATATGGTCAGAGTCAAAACCAACTAAGATAGAAAAAGAAAAAATTGACAATTTGTTTTACTAAGTATACATATATGATGATGAAATCAATAATGCAAGTAAAGAAAAAATTGAAAATGCAATGCAACTAAACTGATATGAGAAAACAAAATTCAATATGAAAGAAAGTAAGATGACTTACCTACTTACCTGGGGTCCTGGGACCCTGAATATCAAGTCTCGAAGGTGTAAGGTGAAATCGTACAACCAGTGAAACCACCTGATCATCGTGCGAAGAAATTTCCCTGTGTGCTTAATCATGTGAAACAACAAAGATAATTCCATCACATAGTAATAATGAGCATAAATAAACATACAATCAATCATGAAATAAAACTCATGGAGATGGGTGGGAGGGAGGAAATCCTGCTGAAAAGAGAAACCACAATCTTGATCGTCCCGAAACTCCCATCTGAAAGCACAACCACAAGCATGATCTATCCATCTCTGGAGTGGACTGGAATATGTAGATGATGGATCATATTCATCCTCATCAACACAATGGTTTCTCCCTAAATATTGAGAATATGTGAGATAACTCAAGAAGACCCCATGATTCACCCAAGGGGAAGAAATGAGGTATGGGACGAGCTCGGGTCTAGAAGAAAAAAAACATTGCCTCTTCATTTATGAATCCTTGTGAGAATCCCCAAGATGAGAAAACTTATTCTTCATAGAGTGAACCTCTAATTTCCCAGGATGGCTATGTCTTGGTACTCTTCCAAAATCAAGAACAAAGATGTTTCAAAATTCTCATAGAAAAAATATGCATCCCTAAAAGGATATGCATCACCCTGAATATGTCGTGACAAGTCATTCTCAAATGGATCGAGCAAATATGTGATCATGTCACCTCGAGGGTGACTAAGGTCACTCCTGGGAGGCAATTCCAAAGACCCTAGGGGAATGAAAAGGATGAAGGGAGGTGTAAGAAGAATTCCCCCAGAAGGTCAAGTGATGGAAGAATAGATTGGTTCAAAATGGTAAGTAAAGAGAGGTAGATGGATACTGAGTAAAGAGATAGTTTTCGATGCAACGGTACCAACCCAAGACACAAGAAAAAACACTTTTCCAACCATGTATAGTAATGGATCAGAAATTTAATCTTGTTGTCCCTAAAATAAAACAACATACAATTTAGTGAATCAGCAATAGATTACATCCAAATTGATGCAAGAGCATCGCCTTCAAATACGACAGCGCACAAGTGGAGGCAAATAGAGGAAATCTTAGCAATGACAAAATTTCAAATCGAGCATTAACTCAGAATTTAAATGGGTTGTTGAGATATTTTTGTAACAACATTTTTAAATGTAACTTGTTTGTAAATTCTCTAAGAATTGTAAGAAACTGCAGATATGGAGTGTCGACTCTATTTGGTAGTAATTAATAGTTATTATAATAGGACAGAGTAGGTGTTAGTTTTAAAAGTTTGAAATGATAGGTTTTAGAACAGGACGAGAGAGCTCATTGAGCCGATCCTTAGATATTTTTTCAGTATTATATTGGAATAGATAAGGATGCATGAGATAAGGATGAAATAGACATAGTAGAACATAATAGAGTAGAAGAGATACTATGTAATTTCAATTTTCATGAGTAATAGAACAGACAAAATTGTCCCGAACTTGGATTGTGTTCATTTGACGTATGAATCAACAAATGTTGTATTCTATATATATTTTTTATTTCATTCTCATTCATGTATGAGAGTTCGAGAAGGTGATTGTATGGGTCTGTAATGAAATTGGATAAGTCCCAATTGTTTTTCTTCTGAACCTTGTATGCAAGGTTGCATCCCAAATGCAAGGTGTGCATTGACTGAGTCTTGGAACGACTCTGAGAGGGCTTTAGACAAAACAAAGGAAACTTGAGAATTCATGTGCAAGGAGTGCACAAAGTCTAGAAGCGGCCTAGTTTCGAAGAACCAAGAAGGGAAAATGCCAGGTGGGCGAGGAGAGTTATTTCAAAGATCCCTTCGATTATGAGTTATCGAAGTCTGAAGAATGCAAGGCATGCTTGAGAGGTAAAATCTTCAAAAGGACAAATCTCAAGAGAGATAACACTTGCGGAGTGTTCATTAAACAAAAGTTGACTTGCAGAGGAAGGGACAAAGGTTCGAAACCTGTGGAGGCTAAAAATATTCAAAGACTAGAAGAAGCGAAGGTTCCAGAGGAAGAACGGTCGATATTGGAGGAATGCAAAGACGAGGACAGACAATTGTTAGATTGGTAGAAGTAGCGCGAACCTTAATGCTTTGTGCCCAAAGGAGGATTTTGGAATTTCATCATTCAGGGGAACAAAGGTGGGAACTCCTTCGAACTCGTGATATGTGAAATCGCGACGGGAACTCAGACTGTCAGATATTGAGGAGAACACGTGTCAGTCGGTGGAAAACTCAAAGGAGGGACACGTGGTAGTTAGACAAAATTTTGCTGACTCACAACTTTGAGTGGTCAAAGGGTAGGGCTTCACAAACTCACGATACATGAAATCACGACGTAATCATGGTTGTTGATCTAGGAGTGATCTGGACCGTCGATCGTCCATAAGGAGATTTTGACATTTTGGGAGTCAAGGGTTTGAAGGGGAGAAACTTCACAAAGTTTCAAGTCACAAAGTCCCGACTCAATAGACGGAGGAACATGGGTCGTTGAATAAGGGACAATGAGGACCGTCGATATAGCGTGGAAGAGTTTCAATGTTTTGGCATTCAGGAGACTAAAGGTGCAGGACCTCTTGGTCTTGTGAGTCGCAAAATCCCGACATATGAAACCTCGACGTGCTCAAAGGATTGGCCCTAGGTTACAAGACAGGTTCACATGGAGAAAACCTAAGGGAGGAGCTAACATGAGTTAAGCCCCTTTGCGATTTCGGTAATCAGGAGTTTGAAGAACAAGGAGTCGACTCCTTCCCATTGCCAATAGCGAAATGAAATGAGTGCCTTTTGGGCTCGGTCGGTGATCACAGGCGGTGGTCACATGGAGAAAGGATACGAGGGGAGCTATCCCAGTGCTTAGCCTTCGTCGGGAATCAGATATCGAGAGTTGGAGAGTCAAAGGTGGCTCACATGTTGAGACCCTGATACATGAAGTTTTGAAATACTGTTTGTGTAGGCACGCGGTCATAGCTTGTGGTCGCGTGGGATGGAGCTCGCACTTGGTGTTTGTTCGAATTAGGCGAGTTTCATAAAGGGACCTGTGAATATTTTTTTATTAGGGTTCCAATAGGGACCAAAGAGTTGTTTCAACTCAAGGGGATTGAATGATCTAGAGATCGGGAGGTCACGGAACTCCGAAGGGGAGGGGGGTTGCATCAGGTTGTATCAGAGCTAGATTAAGTTTGTTTGTAGACAACAGACAAAAAAATAAAATAGGAAAGTTGGTATCATTTGTGGTATCAAATAAATTTCATTTCTGTTTGTAGGTGACGCAGTGGAATCATGCCACCAATAAGGCGCAGATAAAATGCAGAGATGGAAGAATAAACGAGGCGACTTCGAATGAGATTGGAAACCATGGAGACAACACAGAGAAGAGCACCAGACGTTGGTGATATCAGTGAAGCTGAGAGTGAAGAAGTAGAGGGCGAAGAAAATGTGATAGAGGATGCTGCACAAGATTGCTTGATAAAATTTGTTTCAAAGATAGGAGCCAGAGCAAGAATAGAGGTACCTATGTATGATGGAAATTTAGAAGTTGAAGAATTGTTATATTGGGTATGTACTATGGAAAAATACTTAGACTACGAAGACATCGAAGAATATAAGTAGGTGAAGCATGCAGTGACAAGACTGAAAGGTCATGCAATGTTATGGTGGGATGAACTGCAAGTTGAACGCAGAAGTAACGATAAGAAGAAAATTAAAAACTTGGATAGGATGGTAGCCAATCTAAAATCCAAATTTATCCCAAAGGATTACCAGATCAATCTTTACAAAAGATTACAGAACCTGAAACAGACGGGTTTATCAGTGAAGGAGTACACTGAAGAATTTTACCGACTGAACATCAGGGCTGGATAGAAGGAGAATGAATATGAGAAGACAACCAGATATATCAATGGGATGATATATGAGTTACAAGAGGAGATCAACATGATGTCTATTAGTATAGTCGAGGATGCCTATCAAGCAACCTTGAAATCTGAAGAAAAATTGTCCAGGAGGCAAAGCCAACGAAGCAGAGGCAAAAATTCAAGCAAAGGCAAGGGAACCAACAGAGAGAAGTTCCAGAAGTCAAAGCCTGAAGATGACAAACAATATGGTCACCATGAGAAGGGTGGAAGTTCTAAGGAAGGACAACATGGAGGAAGACGTTTTTTCCCAGAGGTAGAGAAAGAGGAAGAGCCAGAGGAGGAGTAATTAAATTCTACACACGTGGAAAGGAAGGACACAAATATTGGGAATGTCCCAATAGAAAAAGAGAAGGTGGAGAAGCACATATCGCTGAAGCAGAGAAGCATGTGGAAGTAGAAGCTACAAAAGGAGGAAGGAACCTAATGATGAGGAAAGTTCTTCTTAAACCTGAAAAATAACCAGAGGAACTAGTTCAATGAACAAGCCTGTTCATAACTGCTTGCAAGTCGAAGGACATAGTTTGCAAAGTAATCATAGACGGTGGGAGCATTGGCAATCTGGTATCCACAGAGATGGTGGAAAAGTTGGAACTGAAGACAACTGCACATCCAAATCCATACAAGGTACCGTGGTTGCAGAAAGGACATCAAGTCATGGTGAGTCAACAATGCCAAGTTAAATTTAAAATAGGAGTTACAAAGATGAAATATGGTGTGATGTAATTCCTATGGATGTATGTCATATTTTATTGGGGAGGTCGTGGCAATATGACCGAAAGGTTATTCATGATGGAAGAAAGAATACCTATACCCTAGAAAATAATGGTAGAACACATATGTTGTTACCCATAGAAGAGAAAGAGCAATAGTTCAAGCATACTTCTCATGATTGGGAAGGAACTCTTAAAAGAAGTAAAGAAGGAGAAAGAAATGCAGTTTGCTGTAGTGAGGAAGTCTAGATTTATCCTTACAAATACTTTTGTAGAAGATTTTCCTATAGAAATCTAGGAACTGTTAGAAAAATTTGATGATATAGTCGTGGATGAGCTACCACACTCATTGCCACCCATTAGGAGCATAAGCCATCACATTGACCTTATTCCAGGAGCTAGTTTACCGAACAAAGAAGCTTATAGGTTGACACCTAGAGAGAATGAGGAGGTCAAAAAGCAGGTCCAACAGTTGTTGGATAAAGGGTTAGTCTGGGAAAGCCTAAGCCCATGTGCAGTACCGACTGTATTAAGTCCAAAGAAGGATGGAGGATGAAGAATGTGTACAGATTCCAGAGCCATCAACAAGATAACCATTAGGTATAGATTTCCTTTACCGAGGATGGATGATTTGATGGACTGTTCGACTGGAGCAAGCTATTTTTCCAAGGTAGACTTGAAGAGCAGATATCATCAAATAAGAATGAGAGAGGGAGATGAGTGGAAAACAACATTCAAGACAAATGAAGGATTATTTGAATGGATGGTCATGTCATTTGGGCTGACAAATGCACCGAGCATATTTATGAGAATGATGAATGAAGTGTTGAAAGACTTCATAGGAAGATTTTTCATAGTATATATGGATGACATACTATTCTTCAGTAAGACAAAGGAAGAACACTTAAGACATTTGGCATCAGTGATGGAAAGGTTGCAACAAGAGAAATTGTTGATAAATCTGAAGAAGAGTTCTTTTATGAAGAAGGAGCTCATATATTTGGGTTTCGTAATATCTTCAAATGAATTAAAGATGGACCCAGAAAAGGTGAGAGAAATCAAAGAATGGCCATCACCGAGCAACACATTTGATGTAAGAAGATTTCATGGGTTAGCAAGATTTTATAGAAAATTTATCATAAATTTCAGTGGCATATGTGCACCCATGTTGGACACTGTGAAGAAGAAACACAAGTCCTTCAGTTGGACAGAGGAAGCTGAAAAAAGTTTCAAACTGCTGAAAGAGAAGATCACAGAGAAGCCAATTCCGGTCTTACCAGATTTTGGAAAAACATTTCAGGTGAGATGTGATGTAAGTGGATTAGCTATTGGAGTAGTCTTGAGCCAGGACAATAAGCCAGTTGCTTATTTAAGTGAGAAATTGAATGATGCCAAGAAAAATTATTCCACGTATGACAAGGAATTTTATGCGATGATTCGAGCTTTGAAAAAATGGAGACACTATCTAATTCCTAAATAATTTGTCTTGTACAGTGATAATCATGCTTTGCAATTTATTACTAGGCAAGAAAAGTTGAATCAGAAACATGCAAAATGGGTAGAATTTATGCAGAATTTTACTTTTGTTATCAAACACATTGTTGGAATTGCTAACAAAGTCGCAGATGCTTTGAGCAGGAGGAATTTTATTATACAGGAATTTCAAGTGGAGACCTTGCGGTTGAAGCACCTCAAGGAGATGTATAAAGAAGATGAATATTTCAAAAAAGCTTACAAGGCATGCAATAATCCTTTATTGGGAGATAGAATCCCATGGAATGAATATTTGATTCAGGATGGATTATTGTTCAAGGGGAGCCAATTATGCATTCTAAAGTGCTCAATGAGAGACAACCTACTGAAAGAGAAACACAACATAGGTTTAGCTGGACACTTTGGTCACGATAAAACATTTTCACTGCTGAATAATTTGTATTATTGGCCGAGCATGAGAGAAAAAGTGAAGAAGTTCATGAACAAATGCAGAATTTGTCAGTATGCAAAAGGAAGACAAAAAAAAATTGGTTTGTATCAGCCATTACCAATTCCAGAGAGGTCGTGGGATGCAATCAATATGGATTTTGTTTTGGGATTGCCTAGAACTCAAAAAGGGAGCGATTCCATATTTGTTGTGGTGGACAGATTCTCGAAAATGGCACATTTCATACCATGCCAGAAGACAAGTGATGCACACACATCGCCAACTTATTTTTCAGAGAAGTAGTAAGACTGCATGGATTGCCAAGGAGCATAGTTTCAGACAAAGACACCAAATTTGTAGGACACTTTTGGAGGAATCTATGGAAGAGGCTGAGGATGAACTTGTCCTTTAGTTCATCATATCACCCTCAGACAGATGGACAAACTGAAGTAGTAAACAAGAGTCTTGGGAAATTTTTGAGAAGTTTAGTCACTGAGCAAGGTCAACAATGGGATCAGATTTTAGCACAGGTAGAATTTGCGTTCAACAATTCAGTGAACAGGAGCACATGAAAGAGTCCATTAGAAATTGTGTACGGTATACAACCAAGAGGGATTACAGAGTGGAGAAATTTGAATCGATATGAGTTCATAAGTGTTGGAATATAATATTTTGCAACAGAGATGAAAAAACTCCATGACAGAGTCATAGAGTAGCTACAGGACAATAGTCAGAAATACAAGAGTAGAATTGATCAAAGGAGAAGAGAAGTTAAATTCGAAGTTGGAGACGAAGTTTTAGCTCATTTGAGAAAAGAGAGGTTTCCAAGGGGAACATATAACAAATTGAAGATGAAAAAGATAGGACCATGCAAGATTATCAGGAAATTCACAGCCAATGCTTATGAGATTGAGTTGCTAGAAAATGTTGGGATATCCCCGATATTGAATGTTGCAGACTTGTATCCTTACAAGAGATATGAAGCAGGAGAATCAGATGATCAAACATAAATTCAATGGGAAGATCAATTTCCCACAACAGAAAAACCTCAGATGGAGAAAATTATTGAATAGAGGGATGGAAAGAAAACCAAGCAGAAGACATATCTCGAGTACTTAGTAAACTGGAAAGATCATCCAATGGAAGATGCAAGTTGGGTCACAGAACCTGATATTTTGAAGCATGGAAAGACAGTGCAGGAGCTCATGGACAGGAGTCCATGAATTTTTTTAACTATAGGAGTATGATGCAAGAGCATTGCCTTCAAAGACGACAACGCACACGTGGAGGCAAACATAAGACATCTCAGCAATGATATAATTTCAAATCTAGCATTAACTCAAAATTTAAATGGGTTGTTGAGATATTTTTGTAACAACATTTTTAAATGTAACTTGTTTGTAAATTATCTAAGGACTATAAGAAACTGCAGATATGGAGTGTCGACTCTATCTGGTAGTAATTAGCAGTTATTATAATAGGACAGAGTAGGTGTTAGTTTTAAATGTTTGAAATGATAGGTTTCAGAACAGGACGAGAGAGCTCATGGAGCTGGTCCTTAGAGATTTTTTCAGTATTGTATTGGAATAGGTAAGGATGCATGAGATAAGGATGAAATAGACAGAGTAGAACATAATAGAGTAGAAGAGATACTGTGTAATTTTAATTTTCATGAGTAATAGAACATACAGAATTGTCCCGAACTTGGACTGTATTCATTTGACGTATGAATCAACGAATGTTGTATTATGTATATATTTTTTATTTCATTCTCGTTCATGTATGAGAGTTCGAGAAGGCGACTGTATGGGTCTGTAACAAAACTGGATAAGTCCCAATTGTTTTTCTTCTGAACCTTGTATGAAATGTGTGCATCCCAAACACAAGGTGTGTGTTGACTGAGTCTCGGAATGACTCAGAGAGGGGTTCATAGAGAATAAAGGAAACTTGAGAATCCAAGTGCAAGGAGTGCACAAATTCTAGAAGCGGCCTAGTGTCGAAGAACCAGGGAAGGGAAAACACCAGGCAGGCGAGGAGAGTTCTTTCAAAGATCCCTTCAATTCTGAGTTATCGAAGTTCCAAAGAACGCAAGGCATGCGTGAGAGGTCGAATCTTTAAAAGGACAAAGCTCAAGAGGGATAACACTTGTAGAGAGTTCATTAAACCAAAGTGGACTTGTAGAGGAAGGGACAAAGGTTTGAAACCTGTGGAGGTTGAAAATATTCAAAGAATGGAAGCAATGAAGGTTCCAGAGGAAGAACGATCGATATTGGAGGAACACAGAGAAGAGGACAGACAACCGTGAGATCTGCAGAAGTAGGGTGAACCTTAATGCTTTGTGCCCAAATGAGGATTTCGCCATTTTTTCATTTGGGGGAATAGAGGTGGGAACTCCTTCGAAATCGTGATACGCGAAATCCCGACGGGAACTCAGATCATCAGATATTGAGGAGAACACGTGTCAGCTGGTGGAAAAATCAAAGGAGGGACGGGTGGTAGTTGGAAAACATTTCTCTAACTTGCAACCTGGTGTGGTCAAAGGGTAGGGCTGCACAAACTCGCGATATGCGAAATCGCGACGTAATCGTGGTCGTTGATCCAGGAGTGATCTGGACCATCGATCATCCAAAAGGAGGTTTCGACATTTCAGGAGTTGGGGATTCGAAGGGGAGAACCTTCACAAAGTGTCGAGTCACGAAGTCCTGACTCAAAAGATGGAGGAATGTGGGTCATTGATAAAGGGACAACGAGGTCCGTCGATCTAGCGTGGAAGAGTTTCAACATTTTGGCGTTCGAGAGACTAAAGGTGCAAGACCTCTTGGTCTCGTGAGTCATGAAATCCCGATATACGAAAACCCAACGCACTCAGAGGATTGGCCCTAGGTTACAGGACAGGGTCACATGGAGAAAACCTAAGGGAGGAGCTAACACGAGTTAATCCCCATCGCAATTTTGGTAATAAGGAGTTTGAAGGACAAGGAGTCGATGTTGGGTATGTGTTACATTCTTTGCATGTGTGTGTGTGGGCGCATCAGATATGACAACTGTGTCTGATGATCCCTCGTACTAGTGCACTGCTTGTGCTGTGTGCGCTAGGTGCTTTCCTAGGGGGGTCCCAGGGGGGGTAGGTATGCCCCCCCTGGTTACGCACAATGCCCTGGATTTTTTTTTTGGGCGGTTTTTGCTATTTTTAGCGGATTTTGCTATTTTTTAACGGTTTACTAAAAATAATCCCGGTTTTAGGGATTAGGGTTTTTGTATCTACAAAATACCTAAAAACATTGTATATATTGTATAGTGAATGGTGAAATTCGATATAATGAATATAAGAAAGGTTTTCCCGGTTGAGGGTTTCCGATATATATCTCTGTGTACTATGTGAATGAGCCATTGATTAAATTATGTTTTTCTTAAGAATCTATTTGCATTTCTTTAATTCACAGGTTTAAAACTTACATGTGGTATCATAGCTCGTTTTTGGCTTCAGAGGGATGCCTTTGTTGTTGAAGGTTTGGCTCGGTCTTGATAGATCAAGTTTATCTTGGGTCTGTGATAAACCTGGGTTTAGTGGGAGATTTTGTAGTGGTGATTTAAGTGCAGAAAGAGGAATGGCGAGTTCTTCTAGAATCGAGATAGAGAATTTCAACAGTAAAATCTTTGAGCTATGGAAGCTGAAGATGGAGGACCTTATTGTAGACAAAGAACAATGGATCATTGTGGATCCTGGTACACAGCCTATCGGTACACAACCTACTGGCACATAGATGACGGGTACACAACCTACTAATGCACAAACTACTAGTACACCACCTACTGGTATGTCGAAGGAATATTGGAAGAAGTTGGACAGAAGAGCAAGGAGTACTATTCGACTCTTCCTGACAGATTTGGTGTTGTTGAATGTCTCAGGAGAATATACGGCCAAGGAACTATGGGATAAGTTGGGGAATTTGTATCAATCGATGTCCCTGGTAAACAATTTGTTTCTTCTAAAGAAGTTGTATCATCTTAGGATGGAAGATGGAGATTCTGTGACAGAACATCTAAATGCCTTTAATACTCTGGTAAGTCAACTTGTCTCTGTTAATATTACGATTGAAGAAGAAGATAAGTGTATTACTTTGTTATGTTCTTTTCCAGACTCTTGGGATAGTCTAGTTGTAGCAATTAGTAGTACCACTCAATCTACATTGAAGTATGAGGATGTAGTTTCATCCTTGTTATTTGAAGAGATGAGGTGGAAAGCATGGATAGTCATAGCACATATGCTTTATTTGTAAGAGGTTGTACCCAGGACAGGAACCCTGGTAAGCCTTCGGGGTGGAGATATAAATCTACAGGTAGATCTAAGTCTCCAGGAAAATATTTGAGGAAATGCTGGAAGTGTGGTAAAATAGGGCATTATAAGAAAGATTGCAAGTCTAAGAAGGTTGAAAAACCAAAGGGATCTGACAGTACCTCTTCCACAGAGGAGAAAACCTCCACTGAAGAAGGAGGTGATGTTTACCTGGCATCTACAAGTACACATGCAGACCGTGATGTATGGTTGATCGACTCAGATGCATCATACCATATGACTCCTCACAGGGAGTGGTTCTCTGAATATGAAAAATATGATGGTGGCGATGTATTCCTGGGAGATGACTCGACAACAAAAATCTTGGGACGTGGAAGGGTTAAGTTGCTGCTAAAATATGGAAGGATTAAAACACTTCTTGGGGTTCTGCACATTCCAAAACTAGCCAGGAGCCTAATATTCGCAAGCAATATGGATGATGCAGGAGTGGATACTATATTTGGAAAGAACACTTGCAAGATGGTACAAGGAGAAATGGTGTTGACGAGGGGCATTCAGTGTGGAACTCTGTACAAGTTGTTGGGAAGAACTTATACTAATGGGTGTAACAGTTCTGTTGTCCCTGAACAGAGAAATAAAGAAGACAAGACCAATATTGTCCCTGGAAAGAAGACCATGCTATGGCATCAAAGACTTGGACATATTGTCGAAAAGGGCCTTCAAACACTACATGGTAAAGGTATGGTTGAATATATGTCTAATTGCACTCTAGATTTTGATTTTTGTAAACATTGCATATATGGTAAACAAAATCGAGTAAGATTCCCATTTGGTGCTACAAGAGCAAAGGGGATCTTAGAGTTGATACACAGTGATGTGTTTGGAACTGTTCCTGTTCCATCCCTAGGTAAATCT
>ML808684.1:42088-52789 GCA_009831015.1 Picea engelmannii | reverse complement strand
GTGAAACGTGAAATAAATGTTGATTGAAAATTATTTTGATTGATTGAAAATGCCATGTTACATTTATTTTGGCACATGAAATCAGATCTTCTAATTTAATTTTGTATCCTCACATGCGTGCAGGTTTTAGTAGTTGAAAACATAATATAATAGGGAACATTGTTTTCAATATTATGAATCAAGCATGAGGAGAGAGTTCACGACATGATACCAAATCTAATCAACCATTGTTGCTCATTTTCACGTAAAGATGGTAATTTCTGGAAACCTAGAAAATATTTTTTGAAGATATCTCTCTGTAACTTTTGATAAACAAAATCGCTTCAAGGAAGTGAGGTTCTACTGAAACCACTATCCCTAATGAAACTCAACCCTTTTTAGATGTGTTAGTAGATGTGTTTGATACCTAAATAGCTGAAGAGAATCTAGATCAAATAAATGAGATAATTAATAAGGAAATGATAGAAATCCATGAAACTACATGTATCTAGAAGAGCCATTAAAACTGATTTTCCAATTAACACTGAGTTTTGTAATCCTCTTTCAACAATTTTGGTTTCAATTTTATCCTCCATTCTTGGTTATGAAGATGATACAAAAGTAGATGAAGTCATATTGTCCATTACAAATGAGATATCATACTACAATCAAAAGATCTAATGGCTCACATCCATCATGATGGGATGAGTGTAGATTAATTTGGACTTAAAGTTGCACGAGTTATAATGAACACCATGATGCCCAAAATATCTAATGGTTCTAGGTTAATTTCAATCGACGGTTTGAAGCATCTTCGGGTTTAAAAATGTGCGTTGTTTAATACAATTCTCATGGTTCGAAATATATAATGATGGTTATTATAGCTAATCTAATTATTGAGGTTTATTTTGAGATTAAAGTTGCAGGATATTTAAAGAAATTTTATACTCTCGAATCAATATAATGGTGACACATGTCATAAGTGCTTATTGAAAATGATTTTGATTGATTTAATACATTGTGTTACATTTATTTCAGATGAAATGGGATCTTCTAATTTAATTGCGTATCCTCACATGTGTGCAAGTTTTGGCAGCTAAAAACATGATACAACAAGGAATGCCATTTTCATTATTATAACTAAAGCACCAGGAGAGAGTTCATGAAGGATACCGAATCTAATCAACCATTGCTACTCATTCTCATTGAAATCTAGTAAGTCCTATAAACCCAACATATATTTTCCAAAGATAGCTCTCTATAACTTTTGATAAACAAAATGGCTTCAAGGAAGCAAGGTTCTATTGAAACCACTAGCCCTAATGAAACTAAACCCTTTGTAGATGTGTTTGATACAAGTGAAGAAATTATAAATCAAATAAATGATATAATTAATAAAGAAACGATAGAAATCCCTAAAATTGCATGTCTATGGAAGAGTCGTTTAGTGCAAACCCTTGTCCTCAAGACTTTCAACGAGCCTAACCTGGTAGAGACTTTGGTCGAACTTTACAAACCCGATAATTGAAGAAATGTTTCGCGCGATGGATTAAGGTTTATTTTCTCTATCACTCCTAAACTTGTTGCATATATGTTAATTCTACCTTTATCAGGAGTGCCTATTGCAGAGGAAGATTTTTTAGATAGGGTTAAAAGTCATCCACCTCAAGAAAATAATGCTATCATAAAGAGGTTTTTGGTTGCTTCATCCTTAACCTTTCATAATTTTCCAATTAAAATCGAGTTTTGTGATCCCATTTCAATACTTTTTGTTTCAGTTTTATCCTCCATTCTTGGTTATTAATATCACATAGAAGTACATGAAGTCATAGTATCCATTAAGAATGAGATATGAAACCCTACAGGTTCATCAAATTTTGATTTGGTTGGATTCTTGGCAAATTCAATTCATTTCCAATTATCCACCTTTAAGGATTTCAAATTCTTTTTCTATCAATCCTATCTTATGTTCATGATCTTGTATTGTCAATTTGATTATTATGAGTAGAAATGTCTTAACCTAAAGAAGAAAAATGATTTGGGTGAACCACTCCCTGTTAGATTGGACTACCATTTTGACCTTTGTAGGGATTGAAGGAGAGTATTTAGAGTTTTACAATGAGTTTATATTGAATACTTATACTCTTCTCTTTGGTCAAGAACTTGTTAGGGTGATTGGCATTGTTCTAATTAAGGAGAAACTTGGGGAACAACAACTAGTATCATTGATTCCATCTACATAAAAGAATTGCATCCCAGTCTTGTATGATTTCTCAAAGGTCAAAAGGAAAGGTAAAAATTATATCCCGAATAAATAAAGCCACTAAGGATAAGAGGTGAAGAGCCAAAGTTAAAAGACAATTATTAATCTTGAGCAATGCCCCTCACTATGAGGTCAATGCCCCTAGTCCCTAGTTTGTCTATGAATATCTAAAGAAAGAGGACTCATTCAATAAATTGAACATTTAAAAGAAAAGGGATTAAGGGGTAGTAAAAAACAGGTCGAGGATGGTAACTCAACACTAAGCTCCCTCTAAAAGGCTATTATAAGTTAAAAAAAAATCCTAGCCAAATGAATCTAGATGAATAAATAATTGAAAAATAATATATATGTGTGTCTAAGGCTTTAAGGGTGATCCCATTAAATCATTCCCCCTTTTCTTTCATCATTATTACTCATTATTTCCTATGTTTCACCTAGGTACTTAGGAAATATGGGTTTTCTTAGGGTTTGATACATGTATAAGGGTTAATATTGTTCCCCTTGGTCAAACTTAGGAAAGTATTAAAACCAACCCTCTTTGTTATGTTTTGATAAGAAATTATCAATAAGTGATGCCAATTAATGGTTTTCTAAGAGGCTAGACCCATCACTTTGAATGGGTATTGTGCATTGGGATATGTGTACCATACATCAAGATATATGACACTACATTGGGATCTGTGATGCTTGTTCGACAACACAGATATTACAACAGAGGATGAACACCTTCAGTAACCACTCACACAACTAGATCAAAGATCAACACACCGGTGTTTTAACGTGGTAAAACCCCTATTGGGAAACATCCACAACCCCAACCAACGCGACCACTTGGAGTAGTTTATTAATGCAAAAAAAAAGATTACAGAGAGATTTTACAATAGAGTTTCTCACAATCGATCATCAACAAATGACCCTCCATTCTCTTTAAATAAAGATCATGGACAAATCGGGTGTCAAGCCACGGATCAATGTTCATTAAGATCGAGGATAATATGAACCATTGGATCACTCTATGTCAGGAACATATCGCGACCATCAGATTTCCTAAATACAAATTCACACTAATGCATACTAAAGAAACACACTAAGAAATACACTTTTGCCTAATGACACATTAGACCAAGTAGATCTTAACTAGCTCCTAAGTGTCTAAATATCCTAACATCCCCCCTCAAGAACAACTTGGGATAGGATTGAAGGATTTACAATAGTGACAAAATAAGAGAAGGAAGGAGGCATTAGAGCCTATCCCCCCTTAATGAAAACTTCCTGAACTCCTAACATAGATCGAAGTTTGGAAAACTTTGCTTCTGTAAGAGACTTTGTGAAAATGTCTGCAACTTGATCTTATGTAGGGAAAAAGAGCACTTCAATAACTTGATCATGAATGAGATTTCTGATGAAGTGCATGTGTAGCTCGATGTGCTTGCTACATTGATGTTGAACTGTGTCTTTGGAGATCTTGATGACACTCCGATTGTCACACCAAAGGATGGTCAGATGTTGCTGCTAGAATCCAAACTCTGAAAGGATCTGTCGAAGCCACAAGGATTCCTGAGGTGCATTTACCATTGCTCGGTATGCTGCTTCTGCTGAAGAAAGTGAAATAGCCTATTGTTTATTATAGGTCTGAGTGACAGGTCCTGAACCAAGGCTGAAAACATAACCTGCAGTAGACTTCCAATCATCGGGATTGCAGACCCAATATTAATCATTGAAACCAACCAATAAAGAAGTCCCCTCTGAACTGTAATGTATCTCGAATTGAACTGTACCACGAACATAGTGAAGTATCCTTTTAGATGCTTTCCAATGGTTTTCATGGGGTGTTTGTATATACCGGGCAACAAGACCAACAACAAAGGAAAGATCAAGATGGGTATGAGTTAAGTATAAGAGGATACCAAATAACTGACGGTACATGGTGGCATCAACTTTGGGAGAAGTACAAGTGGCAATAAGCTTGACTCTAGACTGGAAGGGAAAAAGGGTTGGTTTAAAATCATCCATGTGAAAGCGACGAAGAATGTCACAAGCATACTTAGACTGGGAAATAAAAATTCATTCATTGGTTTGCAAAACTTGGAGGCCAAGGAAATAGTGCAAAAAACCTAAGTTTGTCATTTCAAATTTCTTCTTAAGGCTGGTTTTCACATGGTTGAAAAGTTTTGAGTCACTACTAGTAAGGATAAGGTCATTAAAATAAAGGACAAGGATTATGAGATGGATTCCTACTTTCTTGGTATAGACATTAGGATCAAAATGGAATCTAGAGAATCTGGTGTCTATAAGAAACTTGTCCATTTTGGCATACCAAGCTTGGGGAGCTTGCTTAAGACCATAAAGATATTTCTTAAGGTGACAAACAAGGCTAGAGTCATTCTAGACATAGCCAAGAGGTTGTTCCATGTATATTTCTTCTTCCAAATCTCTATGCAAGAAGGCAGATTTAACATCCATCTGATGGACCTCCCATTTATGTGAGGTAGCAAGGGAAAGAACAAGGCGGATGGAATTCATTTTGTCTACAGGGGAAAATATTTCATTATAGTCAATTCCTTCAACTTGGGAAAATCCTTTGGCGACTAAGTGAGCTTTATGTCTTTCAACACTTCCATCAGATGCATACTTAGTTTTGTAGACCCATTTACATCTGACAAGTTTTCTTCCTTTTGGAAGAGGTACAAGATCCCAAGTATTGTTGGCCATTAAAGAATGATTCTCTTCATTAATTATTGTATCCCAATCTAGATGACATGAAGTTTATGAAAGTGTCTTTGGATCATGAGTCTCTGAAACTTGAGCCACAATAGAAGAGGCTCATTGGAACTATGAACGTGTCCAACACTAATCTGAAGGATAACCGACAAGATCACCAACTACTTCTCATGTTGAACAGACCCATCTAGGAAGGCATGGAGTTAGTGTTGGTTTAGGTTCAAAGGACTCATCTAGAGGAAGGTGAGTAGGAAAAGGTGGATTTTCATCCTCACTATCATTATCTGAAGAAGAAACTAGAGTAGGAACAGAATAAGGCAAAAACATCAAAGATGGCTCGCAGTCCGAAGAAGGCACAATCATCGAATTAGGCTCGCAGACCAAATTTTCATCAAATTTAACATCTCTTCTAATAATAATTTCTTTAAAATGTGGTTGAAGAAGCCTATAACCTTTGAAATCTTCAGAATAACCAAAAAATATGCACTTCTCACTTTTAGGTTGCAATGCTTTCCTTTTCTCATCAAGAATTTGAGCCCATGCTATACTGCCAAATACATGGAAGTGACTTACATCTGGTTTAATTTTAGTCCAAGCTTCTTCTGGTGTCACAACTCATTGTCTGTCAGTCTTCTTACTTCTATATTTTTCTCCTTTGTCACCATTAGGAGCAGAAGCTGTTTGAGTGGGTTTGGGACCCTTATATTGCTTGTTGTTGTGGAAAGGATGTTGCTTCTTGGGATTCTTGGGTTTATCTTTCTAATGGATGACTAAGGATTTGTTGGAGGTACCTGCAGTGTTGATCACTCCAAGTTGTACAAGCTTATATTGCTCTCTAATCAAAGCATCACAAAAATTCTCAAGACTGGGTTTTTTATAAGCTATCCCTAGAACCTCTTGCATGGCATAAAAGGTAGATACAAACACATAATATGCACTACCTAGATTATAAAGAATAAGATAGATGCAATGATATTCTTCTATCTTTATCTTACATTCTTCACATAAATTTTTGAGTGTTTTAAAATTAGATAGATAGTATTCAATGCAAGAAAAATCATTTGGAATTAAAGTTAGTACTTGATTTTCTAATTGTTGTGCTCGAATAATATTGTGTTTACTAAACACAGATTCAATCTTGTCCCAAGCTTCTTTGGGTTGATCAATTGATTGAAGGTGGAACCTTAAATCAGGAGAGATGGACATTTTGATTAATCCACGTGCTTCGTCATTCCTATTATCCCATTTGAATTTCTTATCAGCATCAATGGGTGTTGTTTCCTTTCCCAAGGTAATTTGACACAAGCCTTTACTTTTTAATAAATCCTCCATATGGGATTTCCATTGGAAGTAGTTGGTGCTGGTAAGCAAGAGATTACTTTTAGAATCCATATTAAATATGTAGATAATATGGATTTAAAAAATGAAACTGATGATCTGGATGGAAAGATCTCGAAAAGTTAGGCGGTTTTAAAAAAAACGCACTGAAAATGGACTTCGGATGTGAGAGTTATGCTCTTTTTAAAAAAGGCATAAACGATAACCAAAGGACCATATGGTGGTGTAAGTTCCTTTATGAAGTGACTCACTTTTAAAAAGAGAAGTGGGGATCACTTTTACAATGAAGTTACTTTATAAAATAAAATATGCATGCAAAATAAATAACTCTAAAATAAAATATAAAATCTACTTATAGTGATTCACTTTTATACTTGAAGTGAAATACACTTTAAAATTTTAGCATGAACTTTTTCAAAAAAAGTAACAAAAATAGAGACTTGAACTCAAGCCGTCTTACTTAATAAGACAACTTTTAACCAAATGCTCTAACAAAACATATTGTATTTTTTAGCAAGAGGATTGGGGGTGTTTTTATTGTTGTTGTTGTTGAAGATGGCTTTGGAGAGCGTGCTAAAAAAAAACTCTTTTCACACAAGAAAAAAATTTCACTTCTCGATGACAACAAGGGTTAGATCTCGATTATCTTACCCGGAAGATGCACCTTTTCCTATCTGTTTCTAATTTTACGAGATCACACAGGGAGTGGGGAAAAGAGCATACGCAGATTTAAAAGAGTAGCAACCCGAAATTAAATAATATAAAACCAAAATAAAACCAAAATAATATTCTGCAAAAATTTAAAAAATGCGTATTCAGGTTTTATACCTCCAGATCTGATTGAAATGGTTGTATCTTGGGAAAATGGAAACCTTCTCGAGTGAAACAAAAAGTGTTCCTGACTGAAACGAGTGCTCCAGACATAATGGAACAATCCTATTATCCCCAAAATGTACAGAAATGACAGAAAATGGAGATGAGACAACTCGACTTCACGATCTCAATCTACAATAGGAGCTGGTCTTCAAACAGGCTCTGATACCATGTTCAAAAACACATGTATTCCAACATAGAATGAAAACCTTCAGTAACCACTCGAACAACTAGATCAAATATCAACAATGAAGTTTTGACGTGGTAAAACCCCTATGGGGAAACATCCATGACCCCAACCAATGCAGCCACTTGGAGTAGTTTATTCATGCAAAAGAAAAAAATTACAATTGATCATCGACAAATGACCCTCCATGCTCTTTAAATAGAGATCATGGACCAATCGGGTGCTAAGCCACAGATCAATGGTCGTTAATATTGAGGATAATATGATTCGTCAGATCACTCTATGTCGAGAACATATCGTGATCGTTGAATTTCCTAACTACAAATGCATACTAATGAATACTAAAGAAACACACTAATAAACACACTTTTACCTAATGACACATTAGACCAAGTAGATCCTAACTAACTCCTAAGTGTCTATATATCCTAACAATTCTAAATGGGGATCCATGTACTCTTCTATGTGTTGGACACACCGACTACACTGAGAGGTGGGGTGAACAGTGTAGGGATCTTTTTCCAAAACGCCTTAGTTAACAATCACCATTAACTCATTACTCATTGTTGTCATTTATAACCATTTAAATGTAAACACATATCAACAACATATATCAACAATATATCATCAATAAGTCATCACCACAAGGAACACAAAGAACACAAGATGTATGTACAATTTTCTTTTTATTACGGACTACAATCCTTCGGGTTTTTTAGCAACAACTGAATAGAGTACAACTCTACAAGAGCACCAGATCTATAATGCAAGACTCAAATTACACCCTCAGCAACAACTGAGATGAAGAAAAAATCCTCAATAGATATCAATCTATACCATAAACAAGTGCACCAACCATGCACCAACCTGTGTGATCTAAAAATGAAGAAGACTTGTATTCTTGAAAATATTTGCAAGTAAAATTTTATGTGTTAAAAATGCAAATGGATCATCTTTGCAACACAACTTATAATAGGATTTACTCATTCAATATGCATATAAAAAACAACATAATCAATGAACAGAAAACACATAACACAACAAATGATAAAGGAGTTCACCCCTCTCTTGGGCTACATCTCCTAGTCCAGCTTCCAATGGATCATTAGTATTATTTGCTCAAAGTGCTAAAAAATGTGCTTTACAATACTCAAACTACCAAATAGACTGCTTCAATGGCTTCAGAACATCCAAAAACCCCTAGCTAGGCTTTTTCGGTACATCGTTTGACCAAAACTTGAAGAAGATAGGCTTCCTGGAAGTCCCCTCTTCAAGCTTGTTGTATCTACATCTAAAAAATGCACCTCCTCTGGCTCAACCTAGCCCACACACTTATTTAAGCATAAAAACCTAGCACCGGATGCAACCGCACAAATGGTGTGAACTGTAGGGCAGTTACGGGTGCACCTAGCCCCTAATCGTCAAGGGCCAGGTCATATTAACCCATGCGACCATGCGCTAGCATAAATATGGGCTCCTGTTTCAAAAGCCAATGGTCAAAGGCCAACTGGAGGTTGTTGTAATAACCGTTGGAACAAACATTACCCGCGCATGCGTGCCATACACCATAGCCGTGGGTCATATGTTATATAGCGCGCGACCAAGGGTTGGGGCTAAGCCCCGACCCGTTCGCAGCCCAAACCACCCGCATATCCAAACTTTAATACAATTCATACCATATATATAATAAGTAATACATGGTGGCACGCCAGTTGGAAGCTCTTTGCCAAGTCGTTTCCTCTGCCCAGAGGTCGCGGGGTCGACTCCGGCCAACAACATAAGTTTTAACCAAATAATAGATGACACGTGGTGGCCATTAACTGAGCCATGTGTTGTCGCTCCATTCGCTGCCAAACATGCCAAGTCACCTACCAACTATTCGAATGCCATCCTTCCACGTGTTGTACGGCTTGCCACATGTCGTACGAGCTGCCACGTCAGCGTCCGTACGAACTGTACAGACTGTACAGTCAACAACCCTTTTTTGCCTATTTGTAAATTTGAACAGAACGCGATATCTCTCGCTTCCGACGTCCGTTTGAACCCAAACAAGTTGCGTTGGGTTCGTAACGATGAGGCCTACGCTCTCCTCTGATTTGAAGTGATTCCGAACACTTTTAATTTTTGAGCAAAATTTGATCCCCTGATCACACCTCCCCATTGGAAAGCTTTTGGACCTCCAAAAGACTATTTTCAGTCTAATTGAAGATGAGGGTATAGTTCCCTCACCCTTCCAACCTCAATCCACTTGGCTTTTCTTGGATTTGTTCATTTAATACCAACTCGAAGATACTCCACATTTCCTCATTTTGAAGTTCACATTCTCCTGTCAAGAATGGTGTCTTCATGCAGTTCTGTAAGATATTATAGGGAAAAATCATCTATAGAAGGAAACTGAACATGATCTCCATGATCATCAATCAACAGAGGTTCATACAATTTCAAATTCTCAACATTAACAACTGCATACATTTACATATAAGGAGGCAGATCTAAACGAAAGGCATTGTTACCAATCTTGTTGATAATCTTGAAAGGACCATATCGAATCGGTTTCAATTTTTTACCTTCTCCTTTAAGCCTCTCCTTACTGATGTAAATCCAAACTTCATCTCCAACTTGGAAACTGTGATAACACGATGCTTTTCATGTCTCGTCTTGTACTTGGCTTGACTCTTTTCCAACTGCTCTTGCACCATTTGGTGTATCGACTGAATTTGTTCAATGAACTTTTTTTCCCTATCAATGTCATATTGACCATCGATAGAAATATCCTTCCCAAAGATAAAATCTAAAGGAGATTTGGGCAAATAGCCAAAACAAGCTTCAAATGGCGACGTTTGAGTCGAAGAGTGCTTAGCTCGATTGTAAGCATGTTGAATGTAGTGTAAATGCTCATCCCAAAGTTTAGGATGCTTACTACAATAAGCACGAAGAATATGCACCACTGTTCGATTTACCACCTCTGTCTGACCATCTGTTTGTGGATGAAAAACTGTTCTCTTTTTAAGTTTGGTGTCCATGAGTGCCTATAAATTTGACCAAAAACTTCCAACAAATCAAGAATCCCGATCAGAAATAATGGATTTAGGCAATCCAAAATGCACCCAAACATTTTGAAATAACATTTGTGCGATTTGTTTAGCTATAACCTGCTTCGTACAAGGCATCAAAATACACATTTTTCTAAATCGATAAACCACAACATAAAGATAATCATGATTTCATCTAGACATAGGTAAACCACCTACAAAATCCATGGAAATACTTTCCCAAGGTCGAGAAGGAACCAGAAGTGGAGTATACAAACCCAACTTTCGATTGCTAGGTTTACTTGTGG
>ML808683.1:205615-222854 GCA_009831015.1 Picea engelmannii | reverse complement strand
ATATGAAACTTCCTGAGTTTAATATTCGAGCCAACGTCCTCCTGACCTAAATTTTACGCCACAGACAGCCAGTTGTAGCCCTGGGACTGGCCTTTAACATCGTATATATATAAACATAATTCTACTTTGCAACTAAGTCTTCTATGAAAGAGTAAATCACTATTTCCCACCAGAGAATGAATAATTGCATGACATTATGCAAGAAAGTCCAAGCGTTTATCAAATTCAATATGTCAATTGCCTTGTTTTTCCGTATGTAAGTCGATAAAGGCATTTGTAATCTTCAAATAAAATAAGTAATCCATTTTTAAAGTGAACCTCCAAGATAATCTAGTTACCTCTAGGTAAGTTAGACATGTAATCTGTTTTTTCTGTGAATCACAGCCTGCATTGACTCCGATTTTGATTGTGTGAGGATATGTGTATAAGTGGGATGTATATTCACCTGCTCACGGCCTGCCTTGACTTCAATTTCGATTTTATCATAGAAAATTTGATTATATTCAGGATGAAATTATGCATAATATACAGTTTGAGTGGGCCTAATGGTTAAGGACATGTGTTTCCTCTTGAGAGGTCATAGGTTCAAATCCAGAGGGGGGTAGGGTATGTATACCTTCGTAGACTTTACCTGTCAAATCTCTGGGCGGAGAGGGGTCCCTTGTCCCACAAACAAGGGAATCTCATACACCAATTTGATGTGTTGGCTTGACCGTGACCTTAAAAATAAATTATTATTATTATTATTATTTACAATAGTCTGGTTCCAGCATTATATATATATTGCCAGCGTTATATGTATATATATATTTTTTCTCTAAGCAAGGATTAAGCTTTAAAAAAAAGTCTACGAACTTATCACCTTGCATAGCAGACCGAGACATTTGATAGTTACGCCATAATGGTACCAGGTTTTCATTGGATACTTTGAGAACACCTTAACCTGAATGAAACTTTTAATGATATTTGTATTATTAGATATAAATTCTAATGCAATAATTTTATATTATCATTTTATTTATATAAATATAAATTGTATAGTAAATTGTGTTTAACTAGAGTTTTTGATAAATATCTATATATTATATATATTGTAGTGGATTCCTAAGCCGTGGATGGGGTATCACGTAGCCCAAAGATGTCACTCAACCCACATGTGGGCCGAGATATTAATAAGGTCGGCTGCCACCCCGAGCTTCATTTTTGGATGGAGGACGGACTTAAACGCGCTCAAGGGATGGAGGGACAACTCCCTCAGGTAGGTTTAATGGCACCCTCAATGTGCCATCACAGAGGGGTGATGATAAGTATGGGAGGAGGTTGCACGGTCATATCAACTTCTCGGACAATCCTACACTTCTACCAGGTTAGCCATGGCTTGTTTCATTTTGTTTCTTTGTTGCATTGGCGCTCCGCTCTGCTTAGCTATCCGACTCTATGCTCCCTCCTTTTCAGTTTTATCTAGCCTCCCGGTTCTATCATGCCTCGTGAGCAAGGGAAACCCAAGAGGGGTCCCTCTTGGTACTGTTACGTAGCAAGGCAAGGACGCCTTCATGAATTAGCGTGGGCTTCCTCGACAACTTTGATTCAAATAAACAAGGAGCCGAACACGCCTCCAATGGATTATGTGGAGGAAATCTCGGAGGAACCAATTATAGTTCCACCAGACTCCCTCCTCTACACGGTCCCGGACGCCCATGATCGACCCAACACCAATCTTACAGCAATGGACACAGTGGTAGCACTGGAGGGGGATACTTGCATAGTCCAAGAGGAAATCCCTTGGACGGACCACCTAGCTGAGCCTCCTTTGCCTACTTCAGACACGGGACAAGAATCGAGCTCACCCAACTTTCTTGCACTAAAGCACTTGGATCTCATCTTCGAGATGAGGAGATACATGATGGAGCAGCTCCACCAGCATACCCTCCTCAGTAGCAGAATTGGCATGATGTTCGACGCCTTCTCGAGCGTTCCTGTCAAGCAGAGATGCCCAACCTATGTGAAACCTTTTTCCTTCACTCCTCACGACGACACTCTGGATGGCAGGTTCCATTTTTCTAACATTCCTTCTAATGTTTAAGGTTTATCATCCCTGAACACTCCATCTGCAAGGAAATGGTTTTTTTTTGCACTACTGTCTAATTTTTCTGTCTTACTGCTTAGTTTTTCTATTCAGCTTGTATGATCAGTTTTTTTATGCATGTCTAGATAGCGCTGTCATAACACTCCGCTGCCACTAACTCTGGTTTCCAACTGTTTGGTGCAACGAGTGGTGGCTTCTATTTTTTACTACAAGAAAAAAAAAAATGCCACCTATTTTAGTTTCCACTAGTTTAGCAAAACCTGTGATACTGATAAACTATATATAGTGACAATTATTTATTGAAATAATATTACTTATTTATAAATATATATATATATATTATAGTGGATCCCTAAGTGCCACATGAGGATTATTGAGGAGTACATCGTAATAATTGTACTAATGAAACGATTCTTGAAGAAATTTGTAGGGAATAAAAACTGTGAAGCATCTTTAAAGATCCTCTAATAAAAATTGGTAAATGTCTTTAAACTTAATTTTTAAATTGGGCCTTAGAATTTAATACATATGCAAAATTTCATATACATGTAGATGCTTTAAGCATTCTTCTAAATGTAATGTTAACTCAACTAGGAGAAAGAAAATTAAACTACCCCATTTATTTATTAAGAGAAAGTTGTCTATAGCATAGCACAACTATGCAAATACGGAGAGAAGAGTTGGCAATGGAAATAGGCTTAGCCACTCTCTACTAGATAGGCATTTTATGCTTTTTCATATTGACCATTCAACACATAAATACTTAGTTAACAAACAATTTTGGGAGAATCACGTTTGAAGATAGATTCTATTATTACATGAATTTGATTTTGAAGTAATTGTGAAGCCAAAAAAATAACAATGTAAATTATAAAATAAATTAAATACTAATTTTATCATTAAACGTATAAAATAAATTAAATACCAATTTTATCACTAAATGTTTTTGAAAAGAAAGATTTATATTAAATAATATTTCTTCATATTTTATAATAATAACTTAATAAAAATAACCCAATTTGATACGTGTATATTAAATATATGAAGGTTGTATGATTCATTCATTTTTTTCATATCCTATTTTATATTTAAAATATTTCATGAAATTGACATGCGGATAAATCTTGAAATTGCATCGAGACTTCTTACACATGTTTGTTATTTATGTATTAAATAAATTCAATGGATGGGGCAGTTTTGTTTTTAGAAGTTGGCCGTATAGAAGGGTCACTTAACATGGAAAGGGTGGATGTATTTAAAAGGAGAAAAATAGAAGCACGATATGTTTTTCAATTAGATAAGTAAATACAATTATTAAATAATTTTTAGTAGAAGATATAGTTAACATGGAAAGGTTTTGTTTATTTTATTATTTTATATCATTTATTAAGTTTTTTAATTGGATAAGTGATGATAATATCACCTTGAGGGTGCTTGTAATAATTTGGTTCTTCTTTTATTTAGGTGATTTTAAAATTATATTATTATTTTTATTATGAAATCGTGAAAGTATAGGTGTGGAGATTCATGAATTAAAAATATGTAATTTATTGAACCCAACACTCAAGTAATAGATTAGGTTATGGAATATTTTCAAGTGTTTTAGTTTGAATTTGATCAACAATTTTTTGAAATTTAATACATTTATTGTTTGATCCATTTTGATCATTTGAATTACTTCAAAAATCATGAATTATGATTTTGAATTTGGTCACTATTTTTTTTTTTAATTTAATTCATTTATTGTTTGATATATAATTTTGATAATTTAAATTACTTCAAAAATCATGGATTATGTTAAGATTGCAGTTTTTAAATCCTCAAAATATAAATTTGGGAATACAATTTCAACTTTTGAGTTTAAATAAAAATTTCTTAAAAAACAACACACTTATATGTAATACTAGTATTGACATCATTTATTATGAATAGATATATTAGGTTATCATGAATTCATAGCATCTAGTCTTTGAAAAAGGTATCCTTCAACTATGTAGCAATTAATATATACTTTACAATAAATTAATAAATGTTGTATAAGTTTGGATATATATTTTTGGATCAGATATGGGGTGCATAAGGTTGTTTTTCCAATTAAATTAATGCAATAGGTGATATAACAATTAGGTCATATAACAATTAAATGAAAAACTACATTTTTACTCTAGAGAGTTCATGTGAGACTCACTCAAACTGAAAATGTGATAAAAAGTGTTTACACAATGGGATATGAAACCTATTTACCCACTATATATCCCAATTGATAACCTTGCAAGTCTTAAAAAATTTAATATGGAGGCATGCTATCAGCTAAACAAATACAAATGTATTCATGTTCAATTAGATGTTCTAAACACATTTAAATTTTCATTCTATAAATTTAAATATTTTATGAAATTCAATATTTAACATGTTGTGAGAGACACTTGCTAGTTACGTAATCTTTTTTTCTCAACTTGCTTTCATTCTGATTTTGATTTTGTGGTGACGTGTATTATCGTATCTACAAGTAATCCTTATTTCTTAGCCTGCCTTCATTCCGACTTTCTTGACAATATTTTTGATATTGTCCTTTTTCTCTTGCAATCCATAAAAAATTGTAAAGATATAGAAACCCATTTGTAATAGTTTGATTATATATATATATATATATATAACTTATTGGGATTATTTCCTTTTCTTCAAAATATCTAAATGGAGGGTTGCTAGTAACTGTGTCCCTCTTTCCCAAAATATCCAAATGGAGGGAAAATTGTAACCCCCTCTCTTCCCTAAGATATCTAGATGGAGGGTGGATGTTAACCTCCTCTCTTTAGTGAAATATCTAGATGGAGGGTAGTTGGTAACCTCCCCTCCCCTAGGATATTCGAATTGAGGGTGTCTTCCCCCTCATTCCCCTTCCAAAGAATATAAGGATGGAGGGTGGATGGTAACCCACCTATTCTTAATATATCTAAATGGAGGGAGGCTAGTAACCTCCCATCTTCCTCGAAATATCCAATCCATAATATCTAGATGTAGGGAATCTAATAAGCTCCCACCCCCAGCCCCCTTCCTTAGAATATTTAGGAATATTTAGATGGAGGATAGTTGGTAACCCACCCCTCTTCCCCAAAATATGTCGCCTGAGGGACTGAATTAGATTTTGAACCCTCTTCCCCAGAGCATTTAAATGGAGGACCACCAATAACCCCCCTCTTTTCCAACATATATAAAATAAGGGCATCTAGTAACACTATTTTATGTAGATGTTATGAATAACAATAAAGCTATTTATTTTTAGAATCCTACAATTGTAAATATATTTTACATGTTTAAAAACATCATTAAAATTATAAAATTTCAAAAAAAATAATTTTTTTTATTAAATCTAATTTCTACACATTTATATTATTAGATCAAACATAAAACCAAACCAACCAAACATAGTTACCTATTTTTGGGATGTGATTTACCCACTATACACACCCTCATATACTAGTTTTCCAATATTCATGTCATGGTGAAGTTCATTTTATGGGGTGCGGTTTATCCAACATTCATGTCATGTCATGGTGAAGTTTAATGAGAAAAAAAACCATGACAAAGAAATAAATTTATTTATAACTCTTTAGAATTTATGTTTTGATATTATGTACTGGTTTGAAAATGTAAATATAACCATCTTGTAAGTTTTTCTTATGCTTCATGTGTTGCTTGTTTCACTTTTCCTTGTATAGTGGCTAGTTATCCTATCACCCTCAATGCTTCTACATGTAGTGGTACTACTAAAGGATCGTTTGTTGATCCCTCATCTATTCAACTTTAATGTATGACTACCTCTATGCCAAAGTGGTTGTCATATGATTAGCTGGTGGAAGTGTGTTTATTCTCTTTGAAGCTTGATGGGCCTTTTCTTGCACTTCTCTTAATTTTGCCTCAACAACCTTCATCTCTGGATCTTCCACCAAATTTGTCCAGATTTGCACGCTCTCCTTGCAAAGTTTTGCACACTCTTCCTCCAATTATTTGACGTTGGCGACAGGTGTCATCGTCATTCGCTCTCTACCTGCTCTTACTTTTGGTGGTGTGCCTAGCGTACTTCACAACTGTAGGTCCTCAATATTTGATCGGAAGCCTTTGATGACTTTGACAATATTCAATACTTGCTCTTCCATAGTATCCTATACTACTATCGACACTTCTGGCATTTCCTTGTAAAACTTCTAGATGGTCGCTTGTGTATTTTGTGCCATACTCTCGGCTTCGTCCTTTTCCTTTAGAGCTTTCTTGGCCCTTTCCCCGACCTTATTATTTTCCTTCCTTACTCCTTCCACTACGCTCTTTTTCTATGGAATAGTTTCATACTGTTGTTGCAATTGAGCCCTTTCATCCTGTAATTTGGTCAATTCCTGGTGTGCTTCATCTCCTCTAATCCTAATCTCATGCAATATGCCTATTTGAAAGCTTTGTAATATGTGTATCGGCATCCTTGACACCACTATGTTCATACAGTTTATTACCTTCACGTCTTCTTGTAGTTCTGTCGTTGGGAACTCAATTGTGTCCATCTCAATTTGTATCATGCTATGCCCAACTAGTAGCTTAGTTAAGACTAGATGAGCAATCTCTTCTTCCTTCACTAGAATTGTGGACGTTCCTCCCTTTGAATTGCGCTCTTTGGTTATGTTGGTTTCTTCCAAGAGTTGTTGAAGTGTTTCCAATTAATATTTCACCTTTTGTTCTTCTCTACTTGTTTCCTCATCGTTTCCTCAATGACTTCCTCTGCATCATCATGTACCTGGTAGTCAATTCGGTCCATATCATCATTGGTCAAATTGTAGACTAGGGGTACCTTGGGCGCTTTGGTCTTCTTATATGCACCTCCTGCTAGATCCTTCTCCTTATATTTATGTTTCACTCCTACCATGGGGACTGTCTTTTGTGCCTCTATTATTAATGGGACAAGTGTGTTTCCTACTCCATTGTTCTAGTCATTCCCCTGCCCCTCATCTAGTTCTTCATCACCTTTGTCTTGTTCTTCTTCATCTTCTGGGTGGCATGTTTGTTCTATTGGAGATTTCCACCCATCTTCCCAATCATTAGCAATAAGGGAGACATTCTCTGTAGTCAATCTATAGTTGGTTAGGAGCCACTGGCGTGCATGGTCCTTCTTTTCTTGCACGTACATATGGTGCATCCCTTCTTTGAACCACGCAATATCCTTGTAGGTTTTCAATGTCTCAGCTGTGATGCATGGTGTATGTTCAATTATATACCTGATATTATCAAAGTATACAAAAAATGTAACATTATTGTCTTGTTGCCTCCTTTTGTTTGGCGTATGCCATAAGTTGGCATATCACATGACCATATTACCTCTATCAGATGTTCCCATGTGTTGGTAATAGCCTGGTTCTTTCCATCCTACTAGTGCAATCAAAATCAAGAGTCAAGCATAGTGAAATTAAGTACCCTTATCTTGGGCCTCGATATAGTCTGTCAAAAATTGATTGACCAAGAAGGTGTCCCAATTCATTTTGACCCCTTCTAATAATTTTTATATGATTGCAATCACTGCGGTCGATACTTCATCCTTACGACACTTGTGCAACAATTTGTAGGACAATACCTACATCGCAAACCGAACACTATCATCATTGATGTTCATGACATCCAATCCCATTTTCCCCCTGAAGGTGTGGAACTTCTATTTCATTTCCTCTAAGAGATATCTTGATCTAGATGGATTTCAGTGGCCTCCCACCTATTCCAACTAGTTCATTTTGGAAGTTTTTTTGTAGTTTTCGGGTCCCTGACTTCCAGGGCCGTTTTGAGGCCCTAAAAAATGTTTTTAGGGCTCGCCACAATTAGACTGTAGACAAATATTTTGATAGAAAAATGTGTAGTCCTCGGATAGACCTTTCCAATGATCTATCATGCACCTAAAACGGATATTGTATGCAAAAGTTATGACCCCAGGAAGTTGATGTACTAACTTACCTCAACTAGGCCCACATGACTTTTGGTGCTTCATCTCCTAGGATTAGGTTTTTGGATGTCCAGGGTTTTGGAATTCATGCTTATTGTAAAAAGTCCTTTAGAGCCGCATTGTAATGATCTTCTTATGAATGAGTGCAACTTTCACATCTCTTCTCAGAGATAAGCCGCCACCATTCCAGCAAGCTTATTTTCCACTGCATTTTACAGTTTCAGCTTATTTCCTTATTGAATAGAAACTCATTTTATTGTATCTTTGTTATTCTATGTTAATCATATTTTAATAATAATATATATTCATTTTGTTCTTCTCATAAAATCTGGATCAGTGGTATCAGAGCAGTCTGCTCCTTGTCATTCTTAATGCATGTCCTCGACGAGGTCAGGGTACAAAGAATTGGGTATTGAGCTTGTTTCCCTTGAGGAAAAACTCTCTCGCATGCACAAGTGACCTCTCATGGAGGGACAAATGAAAGATGATGAGACAGGAGATCATTTCAAAATGTTTCTCGAGGAAGACCTCATGCAACAGTGGAACGAGATGATGGATAGTTTTGCGCAAATCCTTTGACAGCTACCAACCGACGATGCATCTTCCTCAAGCAGAGGTGTTTCCCCCTTCAAGGTATAAATCAACTTTTATATTCATATATTTGAAGGTTAGATAGATGCAGATGTTGTAGACAAATGGTTGAATCTACTAGAAGGGTATTTCTCTGTCCATAACTTTTCGAATAGAGAAAATATTACTTTTGTACTTCTCAAAGTCGTTCCCCATGTCAAACATTGGTGGGAAACTTTCTGTGAGCAAAAGGAATTAGAGGAACCCTCATTATTTACAGTCATGGTCATATAGGAGTCCTTCAGGGATGTTATTAAAGAGAAATACTACCTTATCGAAAGTTATATCGACCTGTATAAAAAATGGACCACACTACAGCAGGAAAGAGACCAAGCAGTGCTCGAGTTCACAAATATCTTCCATACCTTGCGCACCAAGCTGGGTATCAAATATTCTGAGTGAAATCTGGTGCTTAAGTATTGCAGTGATATGCATAGATACATCTAGGCTGAAATGGAGTTTTTTGACATCTCATGCTTGGGCACGGCCTACCGATATATTGTCAAAATCGAGTAGAAGCTTAAACAAAAGACGTAGAAATTTGGGCCTGGGAACCCTTCACAGCAAAAGAAAGGAAAGGGCAGGCCCAACCCACCAAACAAATGACAGAGAAAATATGGACAGCCTCAGGACAATCAATCCAAGACACAAGAAAAGAAGGACACTGGAAAGACAAAGAAATATACCGAGAAGTGGTGTGACTTCCATAAGAGCCCCTAACATAACACTATTCATTTTCACTTAAAGAAGTCACTAGTGGCTGAGGTGAAAGTCTTTGAATTAGATGCAAGTTCTGACTCTGAGTTAGAACCAGAAATGGGGAGACGAATCATTGACACAGAACCCATTGCTACCATTGCTACCACCAAGCTCCAACCCGGTGAACCAAACGAGTCGGAGGAAGGCGAGCGCCTTTTTCATTCACAGATGTGGGTGAAAGGCACCCTATTGCACTCCATCGTTGATAGTGGTAGTTAGAAGAGCCTCATCTTAGCATAGGTCATCAAGCGGCTAGCCCTACTGACAATGTTGCACTTGCAGCCCTACACCATTGGATGGCTCCACCAAGGAAGCGATCTCTGTGTCATCCAACAGTGTCTCATGTCATATGACATCAAGCCCTTCAAAGACGAGTTATTGTGTAATGTTTCTCCTCTCGAAGTTTGTAATGTTCTTTTCGATCAACCTTATTTATGGAAACGTCATGTTGTATATGAGTCTAGGCCTCGAAGTGTTATTATTACCTTGAACAAGAGATTGTACAGGATACCCGAGGCAATCCCACCTAGTGCTATTTCCTTAATCTATGCCAAGCAATGTAGGAATGTCATCTCTCAAACTAGGAAGTTTGTCTTCTTCATTATTGTAATGTCCCCAAGGTCGAGCCTTGTTGTAAATCATGTCTATGAAGTATAAAGCTTGCATTATGAATTATAATTATGTTTTATAGGTTGGTGAGCCAAGTTTATATAAGATGGTGGGCTTATCTGTTATTAGGCCGGAGAGCCTAAGTGTTAAGGTCGGGAGCCTGCTTTTGTATATGTAATCATGCAAAACATTAATAAAAATATAAACACCGCTGCGTGCAGACCGACCACGATGAATGAGTGATGGGGGACTAAGATTCCATAGAGTGGGTAAGGGATTGGGGGCTAGAAGGTTGGAAAGAGAGCCTAAGTGCTGAGCCTAGGGGGCTAATCCTAGGGGCTTAAGTTCTTGGGAATAATATTTTAATATTATTCCAAAAGCCATGTGAAATATATGTTTTGTCCTAAGTTCCTGGAGAGGAACGCATGCTGATGGAGTGCATGTAGCTTCATGGGTGACATGTGTCGACCCAGGCACATGCAGTTAAAAAACNGTTGGTTCGGTCATTCTGTCATCCTCTTCCTGAGTTCACCGTGAGGCCCATCTAAACTTGTTTTGCCTCTGCGTCTACATTTTCTTACCCGCGCACCGTGAAGGAAACCCTCACAGGAAAATTGTTTGCTCTTGCATTTTAGTTAATAAGGCCTATTAAATAAAGGAGAATAAATCAATGCAAGAGTACCTAATAGAATCTCTCGTTTATAGAAAGATATTCCTCTAGAAGTTTCCTTAGACGATAGAATTAGTATAAATAAGAGTAGGAGGTATTGGATAGTTTGTCTTAAGAATTATTGTAATATAGTGTTTCTTTGTTGGAGATTTTCCCCTCGAATAGGAAAGTGAACATTGTTTCCTATCAATAAGCTATTATTTTTGTGTTTTTATTTCATCTATTGTGTTGTTCTGCTGTTATTCTCTACAATATTTATGTTTTTAGTTATTATAATAGGTATGGTACCTTACAAGTGGTATCAGAGCACTTTCCTTGGCATAAAATTGTGGGTTACTTTTTCAAGGTGGAGATGTATTCCGACATATTAAATCTACATAGATCTATTGTTCAACACATAAATATGTGGCTAGGGAACCATACACACAGGAAATACAAGTGGCACTTAAGCGCACATGGTTGGCCACCCTTGTAACCCCTTTTGGTACCCCTTCGATTGGTAGCACCTCAGACGACACCTATATATAGACTAACCTAGATCTCCTGAACCCCTCTGTAGATAAACCAATCAGCCACTTGAATTTTATAGTTCCACCGAGAATAACACTCGGTAAGATACTCTTTAGTACTTTGTTATGAACATAAATATAAATATAAATAGATATTCATAACATAATAATTAATTAATAAATAATAACTATTAATAATGAAAGGACATGTCTCAAAGGACATGACTATTGGTTAAGGGCACCCTTGCGTGGGTATATAAGCAGACCCTCATTCTCAATTGTAATCATCTCATATATCTTATCTATTTATATATTATTTACAGTCCTACATGGATTACTTTGTTATATTCCAAGTATTTTGGATAATTCTTGTGTGAGCGAACTTTGTTCATCTCATTTGGTATCAGAGCCAAGTTCTGATCTGGACCTTGGCCACACTTTATTCAAACCTTGTTTGATCTAGATCTTATCCAACCCCATCATTTCAGATCTTCTCCGACTCCAAGGTCTTTGACCATAATTGGCCCTTGACCATTTAAAATTAATTTTTTTTCTACTGCAAGAAAAACAGAAGAATAGAAAAAATAAATAAAAGAGAATGAATAATCTCTGTGAAAGTAATATAAGAAAAATAGAATAATAGAAACAATAGCTAAAAGAGAATCAATAATCTCTATGAAAATAATCTTTTGAAGATTGAATTCATAAGGTCTTGAACAAAGAATCAAAGGGCGTGACAACTCATAAGTTCACATAAAGATTATTTCATAATTAAAAAAGCTATTTCATAATTAAAGAAGAAAAAAATCCCTACTGCAAGACATAAAGAGAGACCCATAGCACCATTCACATTCCATTGTTGTGTTGAATCTTCCAACACCACACTTAAGAATAGTATAAATAACTCGTGAGAATAAAATTAAAGGTATTCAAAACTGTTAATTTGTAACATAAAAATTGAAGGAATCGTTGCTTTAGCTACTAGGATAAAAACAACTAAGTCATACAACTATACAATTAATTAATTGATTCCAAATCAATACAATTAATGCAGCGATACAAATCCCATACACATTGTAAAGAATTGAAGATCGTACAACCATTGTAACAATCGACTAAGCACCAGTCATATGCATCTGTACCCTGCAATTCCTGTACAATTATCAGTTAAGAGATTGAATGTGTTGCACTTTGCGTATGGATGCATCCAACCATCCACCTCAATTATGTTCAACGCACACAAACCGCTGCCATCGTGGAGGTTTAATCACACAAACTGCCTTTACCATCATCTTAATTCCAGGCTGTCTCGAGGTGTTCATTCTCGGGTCATTATCAAATTTGAAGGGGGGCGCGTTATCAAGATCAAACATTGTGACTCTTGCTCATATTCTATTAATAACTGCTCCATTATATAAGTTAAAATAGAAGTGGACCCTATAAAGTTTTAAAAGATATAATTTAAGGTTATTTAGTGGGGCATTAAAGTAATATACAAGGTTAATTTAAAATAAAATAAAAATTTAAAGATTTATTTTTTATAAAAGGAGCCCCAAATTCCAAATCAAGTTATAAAGGTCATTTGGAAGGGTAAAAGAAAGAAAGTCAAGGAGATATATTAATTATAATATATTTCAAATGAATAGAAGTATTTCAAAGTAATTCCTGTCAGGCTGCTAAATTGAAGATTTGAAATGGCCTCCAACACTAAATTGTCAAACCAGGGTTGGTAAACTTTGAGTTGCTACACTGTATGTGCGGGTAAGGCTCCAATCTCTATCTGAATGTTATCCTTAGAAGAAAACACAAACTCACTCTGAGAACTTGAATCTTAATGACTATCTTGAAACATAGCATTTCCTATTTAAGTTGTCAACAAAAAACAGTCCTATGCTTAAATGTTGGTGCTTCTATTTCCATTCAGAAGTGTGATTTCTCAAGATTATTCCACCATTACTTTTAATCATATATCATCACCATTTCTATTCAAGCCACGACAGAAAGAGTGTTTCCTAAAATGCATTTAATCTGAACATTATAAATGAATCTAAATCTGTCCACAGGAAAACAGCGAAATATCCTACTTACCCTACTGGTACCGGAAGCTTCCTCTAGTTCAATTGAAATCTAACAAACCTAATAGAGCAAAGTAGCCTAACTTATCTAACAAAGTAGAGTGACTAACTATTCTAACCAAAACAAAGTATATTCAAGCTCGCGTTCACTGTAATCTTCGTTCAAATTGGAAACTGGGAACAGAGCTATTCTAATTCATGCTTCAAATCCTACAGGAATCAATCATGTGTTCAATACTCATCACTGTGGAAGATATTACTATGATGAAGAATAATCAATCAATATTCTGAACAGTTAATTCCAAGGCTCAATAAACTAACATGCAGGCAATTACTACGCTACTGAAATAACCTAAATTTAATGCAATAACAACAACGACTTGCACCTGTTTGGTGGGCCCAACCAAAAGGTACAAACGCTGAAGGAAACAACCAGAACTACTCAATCATGCTACGCAAACATGGTCTAAACTTCACGCTCCATTAACTCAGAAGAAAATACTCAAATCGTATAACAGTTGAGTAACATAACACAACAACAGTTTGTATTCAGTTTGTATTCAGAATTGTGTGTTCATAACATAACATAATCTAAAAACGTCTCTTAGGAGCGACCTCCTGGTTATATATAGATCCTCTTCCATAACAGTCTAAAGAAAAAATACATAAAGACAAACGGATCCCCGATCCGAAAATAGCTTGGAATCAAGTTTAAAGCGGTCTTCACATCTTCGTGACACGTAGTGTCACGAAGTGTGAACGATGAAGAATTAACGACTCAGTTTTATCATTATGCCTTCAATCATCCTGTGAGCGATGACTCCATCTTTCATGTGAATCTCTCTGTCTCCCACTCTGACCATAACGCACAGATCTTGAGTGGCTTCATTGGTATCTCCACGGGGTACGAGTTGGTACCTGGTACTGGCAATTCTGTTCCAAAAATAGAAGTGGTACCTAACCCAAGCGACATTAGTTTCAATATCAATTTAAAGCATCAAAATGCATAAAAATAGCTTGAAACGTAAAGATACCTTAATTAGCCCCATTGAGTGGTAGGGAGATGTCAATTATGTCAAAACAAGGCCAAAAGGGGTGGTACTGGGTATAGAAATGGAGGTCTTTGGAATATAATCTAGGCAAAAACATGATCAAAACTGGAGACCAACATGCCCCCACACTGAAGTCTTTGCCTGTCCTCAGGCAACAAAAGTCAAAGAATGGTAGCAATCAGAGGGTTGCAGCGACTGCAACCAACATTTGTAGCCTCTCCTGTTTCTTCAGATTCCTGATTTCTTTCTTGAGGACTCTGTTGATTATAATATGCTTTCTGGTAGTCCTCTGAAGTTGCCTGTTCCTTTTGAAAATATCCTTATTCCTCTGCTTTAACCTTTCAATTTTGGACAAGAGGTGAGTTACCCTGAGTTTCATGAGTTCATTCTCAGTTTTAATATGCTTATCCAATACAGTGTACTCGTGTAACTTCTCCTTCAATCTGTTATTCTTGCTTTCTAGTTTTGTCACCATTGGTTTCAAGGATCGGCTGGAGGAAATCTCACAGTGGGTTTCAAATGTTTTATCTTGTCCTGGCTGTGCTTGAGGGCTAGACGCATGAGTAAACATGTCTAGACTTTGAGTAGGGGTGTGAACTCTATCGGAATCATGATTTGGACTGAGTTCAGGAGTGAACTCATCTGGGCTGCGTTCATAAGTGTCAACTGGATCAAAATTATGATCTGGACTGAGTTCAGGAGTGAACTCATTTGGGCTTTGTTCATAGGTGTCAAATGGACTAGGTCTAGGAGTGGAATTTCTTTGCATCTGAACAGGGGTACCGGTTGGTACTTGAATTGACTCATTCTGCACAATTCCTTTGGGCGTAGTAGCCTACCGATTCGTTTTACGGTTTTTTTGAATGAATTGGGACAGAGTCCAGGTCATTTCAGAGGGCTCTGGAGCCTCCTCGTGACCATCCACACTTTCCAATCTCTCTTGTGGTGGGTTACTGGGCACCGAGTTGTCCATTCCTAACAATACGCTTTTACATTTTCTTTTCAGATTCCTCCTAGGCTTGTCAGTCGACTCTGCTAGTTCCTCCATGTCAATTATGTTCTCGGCAGCTAGGGGAGAACTCGAGATTTCAATGTTTGCCTCTGTAGGTGTGGTGTCCTTCCCAGTTTCAGTATTGGTCTCTACTTCGTCATCAATTGGAGGTTCTGGATCAGGGTCCCCAACATAGTCTTTAGTCAGGGTTTTGACCCTCTTTTTCCTAGAGTTCAACTTTTTGTGTGGGGGAACAGGGTTCACACTCCTATCTTTAGACTGGGCACACGCGAGGGTTTTTACAGTGAATAGGTCCCAAGTTTCTTGCTTCTTCGACAGTGCAGATTTAATCAATATTTTAATTCTACCAAATTGAAATAAACTCCCTCGAAACTCGTTAGCCTTTTGGACCTATTCAGCCATCCTTTTTAAACTTTTCAGCAAAAAGAAGGGTATGTTCAGCAGAGTACCTGTGAAGTGTAACAGGAGTCGGGCATGGCAGGGGAATATGATGGTATATCGACCCTCACACGTGAGGTAAAGCTGGAGGATGGCCAACAATTGAGCCCACCGTGGTTCCAACCACGACCGCGATGTTCCCTCGTACCACTGTGTTTCCCGGTACTGAGGTTTCAACAGCTGCGTACAGAGCTTTTTATCAACCGACTGTCCCTTTGTCCATCTCTGGCTTGTGGTGGGAAATTGAATTGCCTCTGAAATGAACTTCTCCGTGACCTCGAACTCGAGCTTGCCCACCTTGGTGGACCCACCCTCAAAATGCAGAGCAAACTAGAGCATGATTGCATCGTTATATCCATCGAACTTCTTCAAAAACGACTCCCACCCTACTTGCTTAAAAATATCTCTGGTTGCCTCATACTCCGGAAGGGCTTCCAAGTCTGCGTATGTTTCTGGCTCATGGCGATTTGCTACCATGGCTCCACTTGGTATCATAGGGGAAGTCTATAGGTGGGCAGCGAAGGTTGGATGAGGGCGACGAAGGAAGAGAATGTGATGAAGGGAATGGTTGGGAAGAAAATTATATGAGAATATTTGAATTGTCGTGGAGATAGATAGGGTGTCGGAAAATGATGGAAGTCGTACAAGGGTGTAGAGTTATCATATCCGAGTCAAATCGAACTCAGTTCCGGTAGTGTGGTGCATTTTTATGACATGAAATGTCATGGTAGGTTAGTTCATTAGGTACAGGTAGTGGAAATGATGAAACGTTATGGAGTAATCAAGGCACCCTTAGTTCAAACTTATTAGTATGCGAATTAATACAGTAAATCAACACGAACTAAACACACCTGAGTTAGATTACCTATCCCCATTGTTATGCAAGTCTTGCTGTAGAATTGTCTTTTGAAGTTAAGTCTAGATTTGAAGGGCGCGGAAATTGTAGTTGCTCTGGTCTTTCTGATGAACCTGTAACTGATGAACTTTGTGCTGGTACTGACTGGTACTAATGGAACACTCAGGAATCTGCAGAAGAATTTGAACAAATAATACCGTTATGAGAAAAACTTCCTGTGTATAACAGTAGATTATTTGAGGATGACCCCTGAACCTGGCTTTTGTTCTGTCCTGAAAAAGATCAACTAAAATCATGTCTTCAACAGCTTCAAAGCTTCACCCATGGTACAAGTCTGATTTGTGTGAATAGATGTTCTGGAGTCGAACACAAACAGAAATCATCAGATTACCAGCCATTAATGAATGTTGTTAACTGATGCGAGATGACCCACCAGTGATGTCAATGGGCCTCAAGGTACCTACAACACATCCTAGCAGGTATGAATAGAGGTGTTGGTGTCGAGTCACCTGTAGGATCTATCAACCAAGAGACATTGGTGTATTCCCATGGCTGTTAGCAAAGACATCTGC
>ML808683.1:179216-200953 GCA_009831015.1 Picea engelmannii | reverse complement strand
ATTGAGGGTATCAATGTATTCCTCCAAAACTCCTTTTAAGAAAAGAGTTTTGATTGCTTCATCCTGGAGATCATTATATTTAGATTTTTGAAGGGTATAGGTAAATCTTTCTAGAAAATCCTCAAGGATTTCTTCATCTTGCTATTGCATTTTGAAGATGTCATTCCGAGATTCCTTGGTTCTGCAATAGTCCTGGTACTTCTTTAAAAATTTTGCCTTCATATCTTCCCAAGATCTAATGCTGTATTCTCCTAAACTCATGAACCAACGTAGTGCAAAATCTTTCAGGGTGGCAGGGAATAATTTCAGTTTATGTGCATCCTGGAGATAGTTATAACTCCTACACAGGATGTCGAACTCGAAAAGAAAGACATCTGGGTCCTCACTATTTTTCCCATGGAAGGTTGGTAGTGCTGAAAGTGGGATATTTTTCATACTGACATTCTGGACTAAATCAAAAATAGGAAATCCAAAGGTAGTTTCTAGTGGTAATTCGTTCTCTGCCTGTTCTTCACCTTCATTTTCAATATGAAGTTCCCCATGTAAGTCTCTCCCTCTTTCCCCAATGGTAAAAGTATTACCAAGGATTGTATAAACAATCTTATCCTTCTTTGGTGAGGGTGTGAAATCCCACCTTTCTGGATTCTTTTTGTCAGAAGCATTGTCTCCTATTGGTCTTTTTGAGGATCTTATGGCCTTCGATGCCACAGCTGTAGTTGTTATCTGTGAAATTACAGAGTTAGGGTTCCTGAGAAGGGCTTTTATTTTCTCTGGATCAACTGTGTCATCCAGGGCTGGATCACCAAGATTTTGAGTTTGTTGATGTATGGTGTTTCCTGGTTCTAGGTTTTGTTCTACGGTTTCCTCAGCCAGAATTTCAGTCTCAGTTTCTATCGCTTTTTGGGTCGAGGTTTCTTCTTCTTTTTGTGGTTTTATATTTCTCCTAAATCTACCTCTAGGATCTCTATTTCTCATGAAGTCATACTAAAATGAAATAAAAGAAACTAAGATTGAGTTTCAGAGTACCTGTGATAACTGATATGTCGGTTTTCACCCCTTGTTTCCACAGCTCCTCTTACTATCAACCTGCTAACATACCACACCAAACTAATTTCATTCTAAAACTAATCAAGACAATTATCTTCTTACCTTTTGAACATCTCCCCGGCAACGACGCCAAAAATGTCAGGCTGCTAAATTGAAGATTTGAAATGGCCTGCAACACTAAATTGTCAAACTAGGGTTGGTAAACTTTGAGCTACTACACTGTATGTGCGGGTAAGGCTCTAATATCTATCTGAATGCTATCCTTAGAAGAAAACACAAACTCACTCTGAGAACTTGAATCTTAATGACTATCTTGAAACTTAGCATTTCCTATTTAAGTTGTCAACAAAAAACAGTCCTATGCTTAAATGTTGGTGCTTCTATTTCCATTCAGAAGTGTGATTTCTCAAGATTATTCCACCATTAATTTTAATCATCTATCATCACCATTTCTATTCAAGCCACAACAGAAAGAGTGTTTCCTAAAATGCATTTAATCTGAACATTATAAATGAATCTAAATCTGTCCGCAGGAAAACAATGAAATATCCTACTTACCCTACTGGTACCAGAAGCTTCCTCTAGTTCAATTGCAATCTAATGAACCTAACATAGAAAAGTAGCCTAACTTATCTAACAAAGCAGAGTGACTAACTATTCTAACCAAAACAAAGTATATTCAAGCTCACGTTCACTGTAATCTTCGTTCAAATTGGAAACTGGGAACAGAGCTATTCTAATTCACGCTTCAAATCCTACAGGAATCAATCATGCGTTCAATACTCATCACTGTGGAAGATATTACTATGCTGAAGAATAATCAATCAATATTCTGAACAGTTAATTCCAAGGCTCAATAAACTAACATGCAGGCAATTACTACGCTACTGAAATAACCTAAATTTAATGCAATAACAGCAGTGACTTGCACCTGTTTGGCGGGCCCAACCAAAAGGTACAAACGCCGAAGGAAAAAACCAGAACTACTCAATCATGCTACAAAAACATGGTGTAAACTTCACGCTCCATTAACTCAGAAGAAAATACTCAAATCGTATAACAGTCGAGTAACATAACGCAACAACAGTTTGCATTCAGAAATGTGTGTTCATAACATAACATAATCTAAAAACGTCTCTTAGGAGCGACCTCCTGGTTATATATAGATCCTCTTCCATAACATTCTAAAGTAAAAATACATAAAGACAAACGGATCCCCGATCCGAAAATAGCTTGGAATCAAGTTTAAAACAGGAAGAATTAACGACTCAGTTTTATCATTATGCCTTCAATCATCCTGTGAGCGATGACTCCATCTGTCATGTGAATCTCTCTATCTCCCACTCTGACCATAACGCACAGATCTTGAGCAGCTTCATTGGTATCTCCACGGGGTATGAGTTGGTACCTGGTACTGGCAATCCTGTTCCAAAAATAGAAGTGGTACCTAACCCAAGCGACATTAGTTTCAATATCAATTTAAAGCATCAAAATGCATAAAAATAGCTTGAAACGTAAAGATACCTTAAGTAGCCCCATTGAGTGGTAGGGAGATGTCAATTATGTCAAAACAAGGCCAAAAGGGGTGGTACTGGGTATAGAAATGGAGGTCTTTGGAATATAATATAGGCAAAAACATGATCAAAACTGGAGACCAACAATTCCTAAAGTTCTAATTGAAATGTTATAAGAGGGTTATTAAATTTATTAATTCTCAAATATTAAAGGATTATTATAATAATAAAAGTGAACTGGATCTTGGAAAGTGAAGTGTTATCAGAATATTAAAATCCGATATCAATTCAAGGAGGAAGTATTGATTAAAATATAGTAAATGTCTATTATAATGATTATAAGAGTTCAAGTTTCATAAAAAAGAAGAAGAAGTTCTAAAACGATTTCAAGTTATATAGAAGGAGACATATATTGAAATCATTTATTATGGAAGAATATCAAGATAATTCAGAAATACAATAATGAATATTGGAAGGAGAACTAGGACATTATAAAGCGAGCAATAAAAAATTACAGTTTGAAATTGAGAAGGAAAAATATTTTAATGGGTTAACACGGAAAGATAATCGTTACTTCAAAGAACATATTCGGGAACTCATTTCACAAAATGAAGAACTAAAGACCGAAAGACAAAAAATGGACCAAGACTTACTAGAACAAGATGAAGAAATATTATGATTAAAAAATCATAATCAAAATTTACTAGTTAAAATAAGAAAGTTAAAAGACAAGAAGCAAGGGAATACAAATTCAGAACAAGAAAATCAAGGTCTCGAGGAGAAATCAACTAAAAAGGAGTAAGAAATATCCTTCCTAAGGAACCTTAATCAGAAGTTACTAGAACAAATTAAAAGCTTAAAGGATGAAAGAAGGGAGAATCTAGAATCAAAAAATAAAGATGATAAGTCAGAAGATAAAGAAGAATTTTTACGATTAAAATGACATAATCAGGATTTACTAACACAAATTAAAAGGCTTAAGCATGATAAGAAGTATTTAAAAGAAGAGCTAGATCACGAAACATCAATAGTCGATAAAGAGACAATGACTGAAACTATGGAATTAAAGAAGTCTTTATATGTAAAAGTCTCAATTCTGGATAAAGGAATTAATATAGAATCAATCAACCTTACATCTCAAAAGGATGTGCATCCAACTGATGTAAAGAAATATTCAAATGTCGAAGAAGAAACAATCTAGGGCCATGAAGAAAACTCAATTCCAAAAGTTAATCAACAAAAACTACAAGTATATGAAGTGAGGATCGAGTTGCAAGGATGCCTTATCGACATCCTAATAACAAAAATCGATACTTTAGCCAATCATTGTATCAACAGAAACATATGACCAATATGTTGAAGAATATTACTTCCACTACAAGTGATTCTCAAAGTAGAAGCTATCATGGGAGTTGAAATACATCAAGTTCTTTCCAAGAACCCTATAAACTCCCAATTCCACAGAAGATTGAATTAGGGTGGGCAGACTCCTTTACAACTCGACAATTCTACTTAGCAATTAGAAGATCCTATCGTCTCAATGTTAGCATCAGAAGTCACTCCTGGATTTCTTGCAGGAGAAGAGCCCAACGCCCATATGTTTTATGTCACGATTTTCTTACGGGGGTGATCAAATGGATAAGGACTCAAGAAGATGTAACTTTAACTCGAGAAACTGGACCTGGTATGTAGAAATCAAGGGAGGTATTGATCCAACTTCCGTCAGTAAATGGATTAAAAGGTGGTAGATGGAATACTTGTGAGGAGGGTGAGCAAGACTTCCTTGGGTGACAGGCCTTCAGAGGCTTGAGGGTAAAAAACTTAGAAGCCAATATCCTCTTGGTCCAGAGCTTCAAGGAGCTGAGGGGTGACTCAACTGAATCCTTCAATTCCAAGTCATTTCAGCACTGAGAAAATCACAGGAACCGATTAGAAACGATGCAACTGTTACAGTGATCCAACCTACATCATCCTATAACAGCTACAACTTGATTGGATCCTCCAATTCCGAGCTATTCTAACACAGTAAATAGAGAGATGGAAAAGAAGATGACATCCATAAAGTAAGAAGTATCAAATGCCTTGTACATTAACCAGAGCGACCAACACTTTCATCAAAACTTTACAACCGGGAGCCTTGCTCAACCATCGATACCTACAAAAATGGCGAAAATTCCTACATATACTCGAAACAACAATGGCATAAAAAATGAGACGCTGCATTAAAAACATTGCGTCTGCATGTCCGCTGACAATGTGTGCCTGCAGTCTCTGAATGATCGCGCACCTATGGCAGACACAATCGAACTCTTGACTGTCCTGTGGGTGAATCGATGTGCTTTTAATTCGTCATCGGACTTTCCCTTTATGGCGGAGATGATGTCTAACCGTCACCAACTACATTAATAACTTCTTCCTTGGGATTGAGAATGGTCTGACCAACTCGACACCTTTGGGATGTGGAGGGTCCCTCACACTACCACCTGGATTAGCTGAGCGGCCTGATCAATAGACGTGGAGGCCAGTGTGACGGCTGGGGTGCATAATGGGAGTGGTGGATGGGAAGAGGAGACATGACTGAAGGAGGAAGAGAGGTGAGTCGGGAGATGAGGGGGAGAACACCTGGTAGGAGGTATCAGGCGAAAACGAGAAAAAGGGAAAAGGGTGTACCATGAGGGTGAGTGAATGGGTAATGAGGAAAGGGGGAGACACATGGCCACTGGTAAGAGGACGATGGACTGAGGAGGGGCCATGTTATGAGGTGGAGTGGAATATATGTTACAGGGGAGAGGCGGCATGAGAGGTGACACGACGGGAGGAAGGACCCAAGATAATTAAAGGCAGAAAGGCGAGGGAGGTCCAAAATGCCTGTGCGTCATTGATCTAGGTGCTCTGATCGTAGCCGTCGGAGAGATGCCCCCCTGATTTCAGACCCCCCCCCCTCCGCTTAAAGGTAGAAAGTTGGGGGGGCTTCAGAATCCAATGTGCGCCGTTGATCTGGGTGCTCTGATCGCAACCGTCAGAGAGATGCGCCCCCAATTCCAGATCCCCCCCTTCCGCTTAAAGGTAGAAAGGTAGGGGGGCTCCAGAATACAATGTGCGTCGTTGATCTGGGCGCTCGAATCCCAACCGTCCAGATTCGCTTGCTGCTTAACCACAGGCGCATTTTGCATCCCGAACTTAGGGTGAGTGGGTTTTCACCTACTCCTTCGCATTTTATCCCCCCTTGCAAGAAATGTCGCTAACATTAGGCTCCATGGGGGATAGAGTTGTCCCTGTGATGCTCTCAGGACTCATTTTGAAGTTCCAGTGCCTTGTTGTTGGGCTATGGAGTCATTTACTAAGCCGAAACAATAAAAGTAAAAACAAAGAACTAAAAGGACAATATTTACAAAAACACAGGAGCCACCGAAGGCTCAAACAAAACATTTTTTAACAAAATGCCCATTTGCTGGGCTGCTGAAAACTTCTTCACCCTCCAAATATTGTAATCTGTACGTGTTATTAGAGAAAACCTCATAGATTTTGAAAGGTCCAATCCAAAGGGCTTCAAATTTTTCATGTTTTCCCTTATCTTGCTTAGGAGCATCCCATTTTAGGACCAGGTCTCCTATCCAAAATTCTTCTTTCTTGGCCTTCTTATCGAAAACCTGCTTGATCCTTTGTTGATGGTCTTGAATTCTTTCCATTGCCTGCTCCCTGGCCTGTTGGACCTCCACTAGCTGATGAATCCTTCTGATCATGTCATCCGGCTCCTCCAGATGATCCTGGAGGAATTTTTCTACAGGAATGGCTAAATGAGAAGGGAAAATAACCTCCGCTCCATAGACCAATTGGAAAGAAGAGACGTCAATAGATCTCTTCGTGGCTACTTGGTTGGCCCATAGGGAAAACTTTAATCTTGAATGCTAGGCCTTCTTGTTTTCTTCCAACAATCTTTTGATGATCCTTATCAGGCTTTGTTGGAGGATTCTGCTAAACTGTTTCCCTGTGGATAATATGGGGTGGAGTGAATTAGTTTGATCCCGAACTACTCACAGAACTTAGCTAATGGCTCAGACCCAAAAGCGGCTGCGTTATCAGTGAAAATCTTACTTGGGCAGCTGAACCTTGTGATGAGGTCCTCCAGGAACCCAATGATTACCTTGTGGGAAGCACTCCTGGTAGGGATAGCTTCGATCCACTTGGTAAATAAATTTGTAGCAGTCAGGATCCATCTGTGTTGCCCACTAGAAGCGGGGTGAATTTCTCCAATGAAATCTAGGCCCCACTGTTGGAAAGGTCCAGGAACAACCACAGGATTTAGTGGAAAGGACTTGAGCTGTTGTTTTCCTGCAAATCTTTGACATTGGATACAGGCTCTAACTCCTCTATGGACATCAGCGAACAAGGTGGGCCAGTAGTATCCGGCTCTGAGAATTTTGTGGGCTGTGGCCTTCCAGAAGTGGTGCCCTCCACATAGACCGCTATGAAATTCAACCATGATCATGTTGGCTTCTTGTGAATTCATGCATTTTAAAAGCACCCCCAGGGGGTCTTTCCAGTATAAAATTTGATCGATAAGGCAATATCTGACTGCCTTGAGCTTCAGAGCTCTTTCTTTGTTTCTTTACAGGCCGTCTAGAGGCTGCAACTCTTGCAAAAAGTATATGACATCTTTATACCAAGGACATTGAGCCAATGGGGGCTCCCTTTGAGGGTCCATGTCAGACAGCCGACCCTGCTGAATTCCTGAGCATTCGTTGATGAAACTTATCTCCAAAGCTTGGCAATTGGCTTCAGCTAATAGCTTGGCTAAACCTTGACCTTTGATCAATTTGGTAGGATTTATTTCCAGGTCAAACTACAGAATCCTGGCTATCCACTTAGTCCTCCTCTCGTCTATGTCAGGCTGAATAAGAATGTCTTTAACAACAGCTGAGGGGACATAAGCTATGATTTTTGACTGCAGGACATAGATTCTAAATGCCTTGAGGGCCTTTACCAGTGCATAAGCCTGCTTCTCCATAGTGTCATACCTGACTTCGACATCCCTCAATGCTCGGCTAAAATAAGAAATAGGCTGCTCTAGCCCAATCGCGTTTGTTTGTAATAAAACAATAGCCACTGTGTCAAGTGAGGCAAAGGAGAAAATAAGGAAATCCTCTTAGTAGTCGGGACTAATAAGCACAGGGGATTTAGTCAGGGCCTTCTTTATTTTCTCAAAGGAATGTTGAGATTCAGAAGTCCACCTCACTTCATTTCCTTTCCTTAACATGGTTGTTATAAGTTTTACCTCCTCAGCAAAGTTAGGCACAAACCTCCTCAGAAAATTAATCTTACCAAGGAAGGATTGGACCTCCCTCTTGGACCTCGGGATTGATAAGGCTTGTATTGCCTCAACTCTACTAGGGTTAATCCTAAATCCTTGTGCTGATACTATGTGGCCTAGTAACTTCCCCTCCTGCATGGTGAATAGAGATTTTTTGGGGTTTAATGAAATGCCAAAACTTCTGCATTTCAGGAAAACCTTCCTAAGATGAAAACAATGTTCTCTATCAGATTTTGAAAACACTGTGATGTCATCCAGATAGACGACCACAAATCTATCATTTTCCCCAATGAAAGCTATGTCCATGGTGCGTTGGAACGTTGCCCCTGCATTCATCAATCCAAAAGGCATCTTGGCATACATGAATGTGCCCCATGGAGTGGTAAATGTCATCTTTTCCCTGTCCTCAGGCAGAACAGAGACTTGATTATAGCTAGAGAAACCGTCGATCATGGACATCCTAGAGGCTCCTGTTACCCTCTGTAGTATATGTTCCATCTTTGGTAAGGGGTAGTTATCCTTTCGTGAGCTCCTGTTCAGGTTTTTGAATTCTACACAGAGTCTGATTTCTCCATTCTTTTTCCTTAATAGTACCAAGTTGGCCACCCACTCTGAATATCTCAGTGGTACAATGATCTGAGCTTGAAGAAGCTTCTTCACTTCCCTCTCCATGATAGGAAGAAACATAGGATTGATCTGTCTCAGCTTCTGCCTAAATGGCTTTGCCTCCCCTTTCAACGAGATTTTATGCTCGATGACAGAAGTGTCGTATGTTTTGAGGTCTTCATAGGTCCAGGCGAAAACATCAACAAATTTCCTCAAAATTCCAACGTACTCAGACCTCTTCTCCTTTGTCAGACTTCTCGATATTTTGATGAACTTGGGCTCACTCTCAGTGCCAATGTTGCACTGAATAGTACCAGCATCATCTGTTGAGATGTCCCCTTTTAATGCCACATCATTTCTATCAAAAATCCTTTCCAAAGGAACCAGTCCTCTTGGAATATGATTGCTAGGCAGCTGCACAATGTTACGCTCTGCAATCTTATTCAGAAAATTACCCCCATCAAGATTTTCTTCAGAGACAGAGTCTTGGTCGATATGCATCTCTGAAAATTCTTTGACAGTCTCCAAGAAATCCTTGATCTAGAGATCATCCTCGAATACCTTCCAATGTTTGGCATTGTCAGGTATGGAGGGCCTATATTTTACCTCTACATCATATCTGAATTTGGGTGGCAAGGCTACTTTGAAATTGCTTGTTGATGTAGCCAAGGAATTTGCCATTGTGTTCTCCTCTCTTGGGATGAAATAAATGTTAAATGCTGAGAAGAAACCGTCAATTAGGTCCCATACCTCATTTCTGTAACTCTTGAGTCGAGGATGCTTAGCCTGATAAGCGCTTCTGATCTGTCGGACCACCAACTCCACATCCCCGAACACTGCTACTTCCTGAATTCCCATTTTCCTTGAGGCTCTTAATCCTAGGATAAGAGCTTCATACTCTACCACATTGTTGGTAGATTCAAATTCTAATTTGTATGACAGAGATATGGTTTCCTGAGCAGGTGACACAAAAAACACCCCATCTCCAGCGCCTTCCCTGGAACAGGCTCCATCAAAAACCATTTTCCAGACGGGGGTGATGGAGGGAGTAAATTCATGTGGAGTGGTGGGATTCTTTATGAGTTTAAGAGGAGGATCGAGTGCATTAGTGAGTTGTAATAAACTGGAACCTAAATCAGTGTCCAAAGAAAAAATAGGATGATTGGTAGGATTGGCTTCATCATTGATTATATAGGCCAGTTGGGCTTCCCTATATAGCCTCTTATGTTCTCCTCCAAATACTGGGATAGTAGCATATGTGAGGTCCATCTACAAAGTCCCCCCTAGTTGTTTTATCCAAGAGCTTGACAACAACATACCGAAATTTGGGGGGACATCCGCCACTACAATATCCATGACCACACTTTTCATGGGCAACTGAAACAAGGTCATGACCAGGTCTTTGATAACCCCTAGACATTGAACTTTCCTAGAGTCAAAGGAATAGAGGTCATGATAGGATCGGGTGACTTTTAGCCCTAATTATTCCATGACAGTTTTGGGCATGAGGTTGTGAGAATCCCATGAATCCATCAAGCAGTTATGCAACACCTTGTCATGTATGTTCAAGGATGTGTAGAAGGGAGGGGATGAGTCATTCCTGTCTTCTACCATAGGTCCTAGAATAATTGTAGTCTTTTCATCTTGCAAATTGATGGAGTCTATGGGAAGGCATGATACCTCAGACTGTAAAATCTTAGAGAAGAATTTCTTGAACCCTTCATGTTTAATCAATTCAGTCAGGGGCACAGGGATTCTGATCTTTTTAATTTCATGATCGAAATTAAAAGAAGATGTAAGCTTAGGGATCTCTCTTATTTCGGGAACATGACTCTAGACTATGGGAGAGAGGGGTCGGATCTTCTTACCTCTGTGACTATCTTCTCCTTCATTAGCAGGTTTCTCCATCCTAGTGGGCTACTCGAGAACATCAGGTGCTACTGCCCCTTTTTTAGACCTTAGATCATACCTGCCTTGGCTGCCACTAGCTTTGTCTCCCTTGCTCAGTTCATTTAGCTAACTGTCCATGAGAGACTCCTCATACGCTGATTGAGTCAGATGGGGAAAAGGATGAGTATCTTTGAAGCAATGGATTTCAGGATCAATCTCTCTTGTTTCCCCTTCTTCTTCCTCGGCCATAAAATTGTTTTGAAAAGGGGCCTGAATTTTCTGGTCTTCTATGTCTCTTCTCCTCTCTCTTTGCACAGTCATAGGAGTAATATTGTTTGGGATCCTGAAACCTCCTTTTTTTTCGGCGTTTTGAGGGCCCTTGTATGCTTGCCTCCCTTCCACCTTTATTCTCTCCATCTCTACAGACAGAGACTTCACCATCTTGGTCAATTCATCCACTTGAGGGTGGGGCACCGTCGGGCCAGAAGTTGAGGCTTCAGATATTACCTTTCTTCTATTTGCGTCGGCCTTATTCCTCATTCTATCATCTGCTAATACATTGGATTCCACCTCTATGGCCGCATCTTACATTTGAGCTAAGGAGGTGGCTCTTCTTCCTCTCAATAAAAGACAAAAATTGGGGCCAAACGCACTAGCATAAGAAATCTTGGCCGAGGCTTTTGAAGGTTTTATTTCGGAAGGGATTTTGTTATACATCTTATTGAATCTTTTGGAGAAGTCAGAGATAGACTCTCCTTCCATCTTCTTCAAAGACCCGAACTCTGTCATGTAATACATGAAATCCTTCGTATCTCCCGACTGTCTCAGGAAAGCACTATCTAGGGCTTCGATCCCAACAATGGATCTAGGGGCCAATCCTCTAAACCATTTCCTCACCTCGCCATCCAGGCTCTGGATTAAGAATCTCATCCAGACATCTTCATTTTCAATGTTGAGGTTGTCTACGTAGATGTAGAAAGAAACCAGGTGCTCTTCTACAGTTACGTCCCCTTCCCTGGTGAACTTGGGCATATACTTCAAGTAATCTCCAGCTAGGAGAGGATTCATAGGATGGGGTAAGATAAAGGGAGCATATCTGGGAGTGAATATGGCATCCATTCTATTTAGAGGGGGATTAGCACCAGCCATAGGAATATTGGGTGAAGGAGAAATTGGGGGAGAAGGAGTTCACGAAGGGGCTACTGGGAATGAATCCCGGAGTGGGATGGGAAACAAAAGGGGATTTAAGGAGAAGGCTAATGGGCTCAAGTCAGTAGACACTCCTCTTTGTGTAGGAGTGGTGAAGTCTTTAGTGGTCCTGGGTCTATGCCAAAGTACAGCTTCAGAGGAGAGGGGAGTTACAAGGTCTTCTCCCTCCAATGCCAGACCAGGAGGGGAAAACTTAGCAGGAACACTCCCGAAATTCAGGAAATGGGAAACCTCGGAAGGAGGTCTATTAAGAAACTGAGGAGGAGAAAAAGGAGTTCCTACAGAAGGAGATGGCGGATTACCTAGTTCGACAGTGGAAGCTTCTTCTTCAGAGGCCTTTCCTTTCTTGAGAACCACCTTTGGATCAGTTTCAGGTGTAGCTAGAGGTAGCTGTGGATGAGACCGCGTGTGTCTGCCTCTGAAAGCCACAATTACCAAGGCAGGTTCGTCACAGTGGAGTCGTCACAATGGAGTCGCCAGGTGCACAGTAGCAATCTTCAAAGGCTCTGATACCCGATGCACTTTCAGAATCAACGGATCAATGTCGTTCAATCCCGGGGAAAATTTTCAACTTCGTCCTCGGCAACGGTGCCATAAATGTTAGCGTCAGAAGTCACTCTTGGATTGCTTGCAGGAGTAGAGCCCAATGCCCATCAATTTTATGTCACGATTTTCTTACGGGGGTGATAGAATGGATAAGGACTCAAGAATATGTAGCTTTAACTCGGGAAACCGGGCCTGGTATGTAGAAAGCAAGGGAGGTCTTGATCCAACTTTCGTCAGTAAATGGATTAAAAGGTGGTAGATGGAAGACTTGTGAGGAGGGTGAGAAAGACTGCCTCGGGCGATAGGCCTTCAGAGGCTTGAGGGTGAAAAAATCAGAAGCCAAGATCCTCTTGGTCCAGAGCTTCAAGGAGATGAGGGGTGACTTGACTGAATCCTTCAATTCCAAGTCGTTACAGCACTGAGAAAATCATAGGAACCGATTAAAAACGATGCAACTGTTACAGTGATCCAACCTACATCATCCTATAACAACTACAACTCGACTAGATCCTCCAATTCTGAGTTGTTCTAACACAATAAACAGAGAGATGGAAAAGAAGCTGACATCCATAAAGTAAGAAGTCTCAAATGCCTTGTACATTAACCAGAGCGACCAACACTTTCATAAAAAATTTACAATCGGGAGCCTTGCTCAACCATCAATACCTACAAAAATGGAGAAAATGCCTACATATACTCGAAACAACAATGGCATAAAAAATGAGACACTGCATTAAAAACATTGCATCTGCATGTCCGCTAACAATCTGTGCCTACAGTCTCTGAATGATCGCGCACCTATGGCAGACGCAATCGAACTCCTGACAGTCCTGTGGGCGAATCGATGTTCTTTTAATTCGTCGCCAGACTTTCCCTTTATGGTGGAGATGATGTCTAACTGTCACCAACTACCTTAATAACTACTTCCTTGGGATTGAGAACGGTCCGGCTAACTCGACACCTTTGGGACATGGAGGGTCCCTCGCACTGCCACCTGGATTAACTGAGCGGCCTGATGAATAGACGTGGAGGCCAGTGTGATGACTGGGGAGCATAATGGGATTGGTGGATGGGCAGAGGAGACATGACTGAAGGAGGAGGAGAGGTGAGTCAAGAGATGAGGGGGAGAACACCTGGTAGGAGGTATCAGGCGAAAATGAGAAAAAGGGAAAAGGGTGTACCATGAGGGTGAGTGAATGGGTAACGAGGAAAGGGGGAGACACATGGCCACTGGTAAGAGGACGATGGATTGAGGAGGGACCATGTTATGAGGTGGAGTGGAAGATATGTTATAGGGCAGAGGTGACACGAGAGGTGACACGATGGGAGGAAGGACCCAAGCTAATTAAAGGCAGAAAGGCAAGGGAGGTCCGAAATGCCTGTGTGCTATTGATCTGGGCGCTCTGATCACAGCCGTCGAAGAGATGCACCCTCGATTCCGGACCCCCCCCTCCGCTTAAAGGTAGAAAGGCGGGGGGGATCCAAAATCCAATGTGCACCATTGATATGGGCTCTCTGATTGTAGCCGTTGGAGAGATGCGACCTCGATTTCGGACCCCCCCCTTACGCTTAAAGGTAGAAAGGCGGGGGGCTTCAGAATCCAATGTGCACCATTGATATAGGCACTCGGATCCCAGCCGTCCAGATTCACTTGCCGCTTAACCACAGGTGCATTTTGCATCCCGAACTTAGGGTGAGTGGGTTTTCACCTGCTCCTTCGCATTTTATCCCCTCTTGCAAGAAATGTCGCTAACAAGGTCCTCAACGATTACTAACTCAATAATGAAGAAGCATGAGACAATAATTACAAGCTACAACAAGACATAAGTCTTCCATAAAGTATGCTTTGAGGAGAAATCATTTTTAAGGGGAAGGCAGTGTTATGAACATAAATATACATATAAATAGATATTCATAACATAATCATTAATTAATAAATAATAACTATTAATAATGAAAGGACATGACTATTGGTTAAGGGCACCCCTGCATGGGTATATAAGCAAGCGCTCATTCTCAATTGTAATAATCTCATATATCTTATTTATTCATATATTATTTACAGTCCTACATTGATTACTTTGTTATATTCCAAGAATTTTGGATAATTCTTGTGTGAGCAAACTTTGTTTGTCTCATACTTGGGTAGTCAGGTAGTACAGATAAGGGCATGGTCTAACCTCCTTAGTTAGTGCCCTGAGATATTGGGTCAAGTACTACTGTTGGGACCCACACATATATCATAGAGATATAGCATAGTGAAAACCCTTGTTTGTATAAAACATGAATACCCTAACCCTTGATATGGAAACAAAAAAAAACATACAAGATCTATTGTTGTGCAAATTTAACTCCTTCATTATGATTGCAAAATTACTACACATTTGTTCCTGTTCAAATTTTGTTCCTTTCAACACTGCATTATTGTTCATATTAGAGTATAACTCTACAAGAGTAAAAAATAAAATGAGTGTGGATCCTGCTTGCACCATTATTTGAGCCCTATCCCATTGGATGCCTCTCTTCACCCTAATCATAGTCATACCTATCATTTTTCACCCAAATGTTTTCCTATGGACCCGACCCCCTTCCGAATACCTTATTTTTTACTTACCCCATTGTATTCCCATTATTGCCCTGATCATCATGAAGCACTTCACCCATAACCCATTTTTTTTTTTGGTCCCACATAGCTCTCCGTCCCGACACCTCTTCTGCTCCCTAAGCCTCTATCATGCATACTACCTGCTCTCAGAACCAAGAAGACATGGAGACTAAGTGTTACAGGTCAAATTTCCTCACTTTGATAATGTCACATCCTCATTTTTGTAAGTGTCATAAGTGTCTCACTTTTGTTGAAAGTTTCATAAGTGTCTCATTCTTGTCATGTAAGTGTCACATTGTGAACGACACCTTGGAAACACTTGACACAAACCCTAAAGCATGTTATAAGAAGAATCCCCATCATTTGATATTTGGAACAAAGTGTTTTTCTATGAGAAATGGTCATCTTGGAAACTTTTGGAAGATCAACGCTGCCTTAATCATATGTAGGGAGCACTAACACTCTTTGTCTATCTATTAGGGAGTGTTGAAGTGCTTTGTTTTCCATAGTAAGGGAGTACCAAATTGGTTGAGCAAATCTTGGGATAAATCCCCTTTTTCTCTAAACGTAGATATGGATGGATCGAGTTGGTTGGGATCAAATCTAACCCTCAGGATACATCTAAGGGAGATATCACAACTAATGGAGTCATATCCTCAACTAATTCCAAATATAACCAAGGTGGTTGAGCCTATCAAAGCCTATAAATGGAGGCATTCTCATGGTCAACAGGGAGGACAAATAATCAACAAAGCATTTCTATTCTGATGATGGATATTTCGAGCAAGGGGTTGGACAAGGAGGACTTGGAGAAGATGCAACATCATCTGAAGATTGTAAGTGTCTCTTTAAAGTTCTCATTAATATACTTGGCCTATTTCCTTCTAATATGTGTTTGCATGTATTTGTCTATGTTTTTTTAATCCTTCATAGATAGATCAATTTTGTCTAATCCATTAATAGAGTAGGAGATAGTTGTTTGTATTTTGTCTTCCATCGTCGTAACTATTTGGGACTCATGGACTAGAGAAACGTGGACAACTTCGAAAGTGAGGTACATCATACTATCCCTCTTACTCTCTTTTTTGATGGGTATAATTACTCTATAGGAATGGTAGTTTCCAAAGGTAGTTTTTTTTCTCGGTAGAGGGGTCTATACTCCGAGGGAAGATTCACCTGTTCGTAGGGGAATTATTCCGTAACAGAAATTGGCATCTCCATTGGGGATTGAATTTTAATTTTTTTTTCTTTCCTTGGTTTGTTCCTACCTTTTGTCTATATTTAGATCCTGATTGTTGATTTGATCTATCCTTAGATCTTATGATCTTTCCTAAGTTGTCATACAGAGTCTCTGATCGAATTTTCCTAAGTTTTTGAGTTTTATGGGTTTCTCCAAAAAAATTCTCAGGACTAGCGCCCTCTCTAGTTTAATTCAGAGCATTGATAGCCATATCATCACTCCCCCATAGTGTATTAGGGAGAATTGTAGAGCTCTAGGACCTTGATGTCCAAAGCACCAATTTTTCTTGCTTTTGAAAAATTGCTAACTATTTGCTTATTGGGTACAGTCCTTTGATCTTCCTCTTTGGCTCAGATCCTATTCTGTCAGATATTTTTTTCTTTTTGACTTAAAACTTGTTTCTTTTCACTCTTTTAGTCTTGATTGGGTTTGTATTTCCTTACTGCAAAATCGACCATTTTCTCCTAAAAATTGGTTTTTTTTTGTTGCTCTTTTCGATTATCTGATTGATTAGAGGTTTTCATAAGTAAAGTTATTGATCTTAGCATTGTTCTCTTTTTCATTGATCCCTTACTTAATTATGGAAGGCTATTAAGTCTAATTTTTTTCTTTTGGGTGTTTTTATTTGAGTGGATAGCTTGATCTCATTTTAGTCTCTTATTGACTGATGAGAGTGTCTTTGTTTGTGTTCTTTTGCTCCTTCTTTTTCAAAATCATTGTACTTAAATCATTTTTCATTATTAGTGAAAGAAAGAAGCATAAGATGGATTTTTCAATTTACATTTGCAATCAAACAAAGAAATCCTTGTATGCATTGGTTTTTATATTGGAAATGTTTTCTTTATAATTTGGCATTTGTTAGAATTCTTGTTGAGAACGAAATAACATAAAATTTTGCATTCTTGAGTGCTTGTTAGTGAAAGAAAAGAAACTCTTCTCCTTCCCATAACTAGAAGTTCAATGAAAAGAAAGTTTGCATCTCATTATTTTCATCTTTTTGGAGTCGAGTATCAAACATCATCAATTTCACTTTCATTCACCTTTGTGTAATGAACATCCATAAAAATAATCGCTAATTAAAATCAAACAAGATTTTTTTTGTTTTTTAATATCTTTACACCAACACTAAACTAGGACTAGATCTTAGGAATAGGATATGAGAATAACTCTCCAAATAATTCAAGACAATTTCAGAATCTTGTGATAGGGAGAGTAAATCCAACTTTCGTATAAGCATAGTTGGGCCTCCCCTCTCACACAGGGGTTATGCACGGGGTCATTTTCGGGAGAGAAACAAAGATTATCCCTCTGAGGATTAACCGTTCATAGCATTACAATCATATATTGGGGGTTCTTCTTGAGGCTTAACTATTTTCAGTTGATCTCAGATATTCATTAATTTTTAATCCGTTCGGGGTCCTCTAGAGTTTACCAGTCCACTTGTCCTCAGTTATCTTGAAGGATTTCAGACTTAATACTCTGCCCATACATTCATACTTGATTTTCGACTATACCCTCCCATAGGTTGACTGTGATTTGGTATCCTTAGTGGCCACAATATTTAGGGTCCTTAAATGAGGTGACGGTGAAGGGAAGTCTTCACTGTACCTGGAACATATGTTGGTCAAACTCACTCGGGCTCCTTAGAGGGTAACCCATGGGTAAAACCATGAGAAAGCTTGCACCAAGATGTAACTTTGTTAAGTAGGTCGCCAACGTAACTGATCCACCCACTCATAGCCTAACCCCTTCTCACTTTGATCATGCAATGTTGGATTTCATCACGAATTAGTATGTTCATTGAGAGAAGGCATTGTTTACTTATTGGTATTCTATATTTTTTAGAAAGTTCTCTTTGTTTACTTTGAGTTGTCTTAAAAAATTAGTACTGTGGCTGATAAAGTTATTTGTAGATCACATAGGATGCAAGGGTTTCCTAAAGAAGGATACAAACCCTTACCTCGTAACTCACCTGAAAACACTTATGTGAAGAGGTTGAGAACCATTCAGACATTGGGAGTGCTATTACTCCTTTGGTAGAAAATATCGAGAGAGCCTTAGTTATGGTTGAGGAAGGTTCCACCCTTCTTGTAAACCCTTATTTTCAAGTTCCTTTTGATCCACTCCTCATCTTATTGGATTCCTTAGGTAACATTATACTAGAATATTACCCTCACCTACCATCAATACCATATAATCAATTAGATATGGAACCAATACAACAAAATTTTAACGAAGAATACACTACCCTTGTCCATTCTACTGAAATGGTAGATCCACATCAAAATCATGTTCCTTTGATATTGAGAACTCCATCGAGATGAGACCTTTATTAAAAATTTAATTTTAGTCGACTGCCTTCTGACCCTCCACATGCCTCTTCTACTGTCGATGCAGAGAAAGAACCACCAAGTCAACCCATTGACCATCCCATTGAATCAACAATCAATATTTCTACCACTTCAGAGAAATTTCACAACGAAACATGAGTCGTGTTACCAAGTCAGTTGCAAAGTACCTTGATCGTTACACCTCATATCCCTCTTTAAACTACAACTTTGTATACTCCATAGAATCATGTTGGGACATCTTCGCATAACATAATCCAAAACCCTTCCACACAGTTGAACCCAATTGTGGGTAAAATCCCTACCAGGGGGAAACCATCCTCCAACATGCAAATTATGACTGGGGGGAAACCCCCTATTACCGGTCATACCCTGGTTGTTACCCAATAAATGGAAGGGGGACAACCTCAACCTTCATACACCAGAAACCCCCCACAATACTAGGGACCACCCCAAGGAGGTAATTTCCATCAACCACATTAGGGAGGCTCATCAAACCCCAAACCACAAGGATGAATCCCAAATCCCAATCCTTTTGGACTACATTCTGGAAAACCTTTCCAGGGAGTCCCGAATTCCACTTGGGGTCCTCAAGGTCAATCATATTTTCCTCCCCAAGGTCCAAATCCTTACCCTCCTCAGGGTAACCCTAGTTACCCCCCTCAAGGGAAACCTATATACCCACCTCAAATGAACTATCTTCCCTCAGGTTACACTAGCTATCCTCCCCGGGGGAAAATGGGTTTCCCCTCCCCTTTTATGCACATTCCTCAAAAAATAAATCCTAATTTGGTTGGTCAACAACAACAACATATGGGAGGGTCTGTTGGCTACAAAATGGTGGTGGTGTTACAAAAGAGGAAGCCATTGCTCATGCCTAGTATCTGGACTTGGTTTATTCCCAATCTGGTACTTTGTATGAATTGATTCCAAACTCTCCCCATCCATCAACCGATCCATCAAAACCATCCTCCACCACTCACGCATATGAAGTTATTGGTTCCTTCAAAACCCAGTCCATTTTATAGCCAACTAGCAAGACCAATCGTTCAGTCACTCCCCCCACTGACTCAAATATACGAGGTGAATGAAATTCAATCTACTTCTCCACCACAGTCCGAGGGATAGAAGAAAACTAAAAATAAACCCAAGAAAAACAATAATCAAATTGAAAATGAAAAAACACAAACAAAACCACCTACTACTAAGAAATAACCACAATGTAAACTGAAATTTCCATGTCTCATTTGTGGGGACGATCACTACACATGAGAGTTTCCTCATCGGGACAAAGTTTCCAAGTTTTTTAAAGGAAATTCTCAACCTGCTATACTAACACATCTTTTTCCATAGAAGTAGTCACTAGTTGCAAAAGCTCCTGCACCTCCGATAGGAGGCAATCCAAATCATCCTTCTAATAAGGAAGTTTCATCAAGTGCACAAATTTACATGTTTAATGGGATAAATTTGACCACTTGCACTATGGCATATGACACACCTCCAGGTAAACCTGATAAGAAAAAAGTGACTACTAGTACTACACTGGATCCACCACCTACTACAGTTACACCTCGATATGGGTTAATTTAGATTGAGAAACATAACTTTGACTACATTCTACGCCCTCCCAAGAGCATGATTCAAAAGTTGACTTTCAATCCAAACTCGCATGTTGCTCAAAACTACAACATCACTAAATATTTGGCTCAAGCACCTTGTGCTATGTCAACTCTTGAAGTTCTACAACACTTCCCTAGCCAATGTGGGACTCTCTTGGCAGCCATCAGAGCTATAGATCCTGATGTTGGACACACCTACCACACTTAGAGGGGGGGTGAATGAGTGTGGGTCTCTTTTTCCCAAAACTTCCCTCTTGCACAAAAACTCATCAATTAGCATTCAACATTTATTCATTACCCACTGTTGTCATTTATAACCAGTTAGATGTGAGCACATATCAACAATATATCATCAACAAGTCATCACCACAATGAACACAAAGAACATAAGATGTATGTACAATTTTCTTTTATTACAGACTATAATCCTTGGGGTTTATCAACAACAACTGAATAGAGTACAACTCTACAAGAGCACCAGCTCTATATGCAAGACTCATCTTGCATTCTCAGAACCAACTGAGATGAGGCAACAATCCTCAACAGATATCAATCTGTACCATAAACAAGAGCATCAACCATGCACCAACCTATGCCAAACAACCTGTAATCAACCTGTACCATAAAAAAGTGCATCCAACCATGTACCAAGTATATACCAATCATGTGTCAACCACTCATCAATATGTACCAACATCATCAACTATACACTTCATGTATGTGCCAACTCATCAACTACTTGTCTCAACCATGTACTCAACATGTACCTCAACCAAAAGCCCTCATCAATTTCATCATCCAAATCTTATTTGTAGCTTTGTAATAGACCTATTGTATATGATCACATTCCTTCAAACCTTCCTTAACTTTTAAAAACAAGAGACTATCATTTTCATCAAACTTTTCTTTAGTCTCACATGCCTAGTTTTGGATTAGTCAACAACCCTAACTTGAAGTAATCATAACTTTGAACCTGTAATGTATAAATATATGAAACTAATACACAATTTTCTTCAGTGTGTTTTGTGCAATTCCTCCAAGCGGCACTACTTGAAACCTCTCATAAAAGGAGTTATAGCAAAAATGGCATACCTTGTTGAATTCTTGCTTATTCTAGAGAGCGACCTTGTAGAGAGTACCCCGCAAAAAATGTTGGATGAAATGATCTGAAACTGTTACACAGCCTACCAAAGACTGTACCCTAACCAACACATTTGGTATCACTGAATTTGGATCTGTTATGAAGAAGTTATGACGTTTTTACCCGAAACACCTGATTTTGACTAGTTTCAGGACTTGCCACACACCCTATTTTCCACAGAGTGTAACTCCCAAAATACAACGACCCACAAGATAAATTTTGAACCACAGATACTTGGATATGTTTTCTCACTTTCATAGCAATTTCAGGATCTGAATCATTATAGAAAAAAATTTATAGCGAAAATGGTGAGATGACCTGAAAATAACATACCTTATAAAGCACCATCAAAAGAATTTATCCTTCCTTGAATTTCGGCCTTCTTTTCTTCACTTTCCTTAGAATTCCGGCTTAGATATCATTTTTAAACCTCATAAAACTATAGATATTCAATATGCTCAAGTGTGATTCAAATTAGAGAGCCTTGCCTCTTATTTATACTCTCCAAGTAGCTTCCATAAAAACATCTTCTAGGTCACTTGACCCCACTTTCCTTATTTTAGGGTTGGGTCCACTTCTAATTTCTCCATTAAAATTATTATTGAAATAATATTAACCCATTTCTAGGTCACTTAACCTATTTTCCTTATTTTTAGGGTTA
>ML808683.1:147499-173822 GCA_009831015.1 Picea engelmannii | reverse complement strand
ATCCATCTTCATCTATGCATTCTCATCAAGGACAATACATATTATATTACATCAATCATCAATCAATCAATCCTTTGACATCAATCAATCACTTGACATCAATCAATCAAACCATTGGCATCAATGACAAAATGATCCAACAAATCATCAAACACTATCACATTTAACCTTGATAATTTTAAATAGTGGCTCTTTCACCAATTGTCTTTCCAGATCGATGTCATTTTCCATAATCAACAGATTCATCACACGATCTTGGACGAGGGGGCATCCACATGTGTCATGTTCTTGGATTGTTGGAAAGGCCTTAAATCACCCAGTCTCAATCAATCTCCTACCATGTACACACTTTTGATGGATGAGGTTTTTGACCTCACGAATTATTACAATCCTTAGTCGTTCAATTGAGAGGCAAAACGCTTTGCATCGATGTTGAAGTAGTCGATGCCCCCCTCGATTATAACTTGTCACTAGGGATAATTGGTTATATTCTATGACTATCTTTGCTTCATCAGTTTTCCTATGTGTCCAATTCCCTCATCAAGGTAAAATTGTGACCATCGATCAGTTAGATTACTGCACCCCCAATGCCTGCACTTAGACGACCAACAACATTCATTTTCTGGGAGACTCAAAGATCACTTATGAAAGTGTTGGGGTAGGTATTTTGAAATACTCTTCTCTCATGGGTACCTTCCCTACATCTCTTCCTCCCACTACACAAAACATATACATGATCAATATGATCTCGACTATGGCACATCAATCATTTGAATCATTTGATCCATGGATTGTGCCTAGTCCCTTAGAATTTGATACACTAGGTGACACCATGCCACTTATTCCTACAAACATTGAATATGACGCTATCCATTCTACCTCTCCTTCACTGAAAAACCAACATCTGATGGTATCTACCACTTATTCATTACCCTCTTGGTTAGATTCACTATCCCCCACTTTCGACTACATCCTACATATTTTTCCATCTGATTAATCTATTATGAAAATGATTAGCATCGAGGAGACACCACGAGCTGACAACCACCATAATTCATCCTTTCTTCCCATTTTGGATGGCATAGAGATAGATATTTCATCTATCTTTCATAGTGATATATTTGAATCTCCCCAAACTCCAATACTCACTTAGGATACCATATTCAAGGGCAATTCAAGTAATATATCTTCCATGATTACGGTTTACATATCCATTAAAGAAGGTATTGTGGAAAACATACAACTAGGTGCAAACTGTTCAGTTGAAGAAGTTGAAACTTATACCTCCTTGTTCAAAGAATTTCCTGACATATTCTCCTAGAGCTATGAAGAAATGCTAGGGATCGATCCATTGATTGTTGTGCATGAAATCTAAACTTACCCAAGATTTAAACCCGTGAGACAAAAACTTCACCTGTTCCATCCTAAAAACACCATGGAAATCAAGGCAAAAGTAGAATTTTTTTTGAAATATGGTTTTATTTATCTTGTCCCTTTGACCGAATGGGTTTCCAACATCATTCTGGTCAACAAGAAACAAGGAAATATTTTTTGTTTGTGTTTATTATCAGGATCTTAATAAGTCTTGTCCCAAGTACAATTACCCTACACCCTTTATCAACCAAATTATCGATAATTGTGCCAAAAGCCTCATTTTATCTTTCATGGATGGATTTTTTGGCTATAACCATATCGATATTCTATCGATTGATCAACACAAAACAAGCTTCATCTGCCCTTGGGGGACTTTCTCTTATCGCAAATTACCATTTGGCTTAAAAACGTTGGAGCCGCTTTTCAGTGGGCCATGTCATATGCATTCCACGATATCAAACATATTGTTGAACCTTACCTTGATGAATTTCTCGCTCACTCATCTCGTCGATGAGACCACATTGGTCACCTACGAGCATTCTTTCTTCGATTTTGGTTTAACAACATATGTTTGAACCCCCATAAATGCATCTTTGTTGTCAAATTAGGATGACTCCTCAAATTCGTAGTCTCCAAAGACAAGATTAGGTTGGATCCCTTAAAAGTCAAATCCATTCTCGCTTTACCTCCTCCCAACAACCTCACTCAAGTACAAAGTTTTCAATGGAAGGAAAACTTTCTTTGTCGCTTCATTTGAAATTATGTCGAAATCACTAAAGGATTCATGAGATTGCTACAGAAAGAATCCCCTTTCATCTAGGATGCCACTGCTCAACACTCATTTTATGCTCTTAAGCATGCCTTAACGAATGCACCTCTTTTGAATCCACTGGATTATGCAAGAGATTATCCTTTATTTGGATGCCTCTACTTCCACTATTGCTATGGTGTTAGTCCAAGAGGATGATGATGGAACCGAACATATAATGTTTTATCTAAGAAAAAGTTTATTAGGTCCTGAACTCTGTTATTCACATGTCAAAAAGTTGGATTTGGCAACAGTTATTGTCATCCAAATATTTCGCCATTACATTATGTTACACACTACCACGATCATCGCAGACTCAAACCTCATGTACCACATATTGAATTGTCAATTACTTGAGGGGAAATATTCCAAATGGATCATTGTTCTCCAAGAATTTGATCTCGAGTTTGCTAAATCCAAGGATACAAAATTGTTTATTTTTGTGGAATTAATTTGTGATCTTCCCCATACTGATGAGGATACTGAGGCCAACGATTCTCTCCTTGATGAATCCTTGTTTATTATTAGTACGTCTGATCCTTGGTATGGAGATATTCTTCTCTATCTCCAAACCCAATGTTTTCATCCTAGTATTTCATGTGATGAACGATGTCACATTAGACACCATTCAAAACACTACTTCATCATCGGTGACACCTTGTACCGCCATGGAATTGATATTGTCCTCCGATGTTGTTTAACGCATTGTTGGAACAGGGGCAGACCCAGGGTTCACTCCAAGAGTGCACCAACAAGCCCAAGCTACTAGCCCTTTCCGCAACACCTACGAAGTAGATGCAGTCTCACCTGAAGAAGCTATGAGGAGGTTGCAGGACATAGATGTCTACAACCAGGGGAATATAAAGTGGATATACTACAACAACAACACAACATTCATCTATCATTTATGAAGCTATATCTATCATGCACAACTATAGATCTAATCTAACACCACAATGCAAATAAAAATATATCAGTGACAGAGATCAAATCATCAATCACACACACAACACAAGATATATGTGGTTCACCCTCTCTCTAGGGATACATCCACAAAACTGTGCTTATGATTTATTAAGGTAAATAATACAGTTCTTATCTATGCTCTCATCTAGTAGATATTCTTTATTCTATCTATTTATCTTTCCTTCTTGTGCACCCAACTGTAGGGATTGACCTTCGCACACAGTTGAAGATATTACAATACCAGAAGGCTCTCTCACTTAGCACTTTTCTCTCTTAATACAATAATATCTCATGACAAAAATAGAGCTATATCAACAACAATATCATACCAACCCAAAGCACAAACCCAACCTAGGCCCTTTAGACCTCTATTTATACATTACAATCTTTCACCGATAGCCCTAGGTGGAAACCTAGGTGCCAAAACCCTAGATACCAAAACCTTAGGTGTCTAAAACCCTAGGCCAACTTGACCCTCTTTTTCCAGGCTTCTCCAACCTGTCTTTCCTTCATTCTCACGCTGTGCTCCAAAGAATCAACGGTGGATTTTTCCACTTGATGAGTTGTCCTCAATCCATATTCATTGTTGATCTGTCATCCTCGATATCCTCATCCAACAACTTGCATTTATGTACTTCGCTGCATCTTTTCTTCTCTTTTGCTCACTTTCACCTGATGACATTCACTATGTCTTCCGTGAAGTTCACTTTTCACCTTTTCTTCCTTGTTCTTCGCTTCCTTCCATAACCAAGGGCCAACAAGACCCTAACACTCACCTATGAATCATTCCGAGGCACTTCAGAGCTGATCCTTCTGTTTTACTTTGACTTTGGACTGCGCAGGGCAACCTTTGCTTTCTTCTCTATGCCTCCTTCCCATACTTGTGCATATTGTCTTTTCTGTGTCTGGTACCCAGTTTCAACTGCACCTGGTACCCAGACCCTTTTCATCTTTCTTTTACTGAGGGTTGCGAGGCAATTGGTTTTCATAGTACAACTTCATTCGACTCCCATTCACTAATCCTTCCTTCCACTCTTCGTTTAATGTGTTTAGCTGCTCAGCTCCCCCATCAGTAACATAGGAAACCTCATATGGTCTGATCCAATGCGTCCTGAACTTCCCTGGATATTTTGTAAACTTATTGTCATACAGTAATACTAAATCACCCTGCTTGAATGCCTTCTTCTTGATGTGACTGTCATGATAGACCTTCTCTCATTCCTTCTGAACCTGTTGATGGAATCCTGCAATGAATCTTTCTTCCTCAAGTTCAACCAACTGTGCAAGCCTCTCGCGAATACCTCCAGTATCATCCATGTCTATAAATGAAACAACTCTTAATCTTGGTACTAAATACTCCATTGGAACAACAACTTCAAGACCATAAACCAACTTGAAAGGTGTCTGCATTGTTAATTTCTTGCAAGTGGTTTTATAGGCCCATGGTACTGTAGGTACTCTTAAATCCCAATCATCCCTATTCACACTTCAAATATTCGTTAATATTGTCCCATTTTCTTGTGGATGATAAGGTGTTCTCTTTTGGTGATGTACAACAAATTCCTCAGTCAGGGCTTCAACTGTCTTATTGATGAAGTGTGTGCCTTGGTCACTCATAAGGTTCTTGGGGCATCCAAACCTGGTTATTATGTCATCAAATATAACACGCGCAACTGTATTTGCAATATAGTCCTTTACTTCTCTTGCTTCAACCCATCTAGTCAGGTATTATGTCGCAGTAATTATGTACCTTGCTCCTGTGCGCTTTCTTGGTGGGTTTATGGGTCTCACGAAGTCAATGGCACACTTTTCAAATGCTTGTAGGGTCATCTTCAGTGCTAATGGCATTTCATCTCTTCGAGATGGTTTTCCAACTCTATGGCATACATCACAGGCTCTGGCATAATCTTTAGCATCTCTGTGTAAGGTAGGCCACCAAAGGCCAGCTCTAAGAACCTTCTGCGCAGTTGCTTTCCCTGCATAATGTCCTCCTACGATGCCTTCATGTTCTTATGTGAGGATCAATGACCGCTCTATCTCCATAACACACCTCCTTAATATTCCATTGGGTCCGATCTTGTATAGCTGACCAACTATCAGTGAAAAGTCTACAGCGTGCACCACTAGCTATTTCTTCTGGGGAATTGTATACTCACTAGGTGTCATTCTTGTTGACAGGAACTGGACTATGTTTGTGAAGTGGTCATCAATATTTCTAATGGCGAGCAACTATCCATCCGATAGTGTATCCTCCAAACTAGTGGGTTCTTCTCCATGTTCCAACCTTGACAAGTGGTCAGGGCCCTTGTTAATTCTTCCTGGATTAAATATGATCTCAAAATCATATTCTTGAAATAGCAGAAGCTATCTACATATTCTCCCCCCCAACACTGGATTGTTAACTAGGTACTTCAACGTAGAGTGATCAGTGAACATTTTGAAGTGTCCTCCCAACAAGTAGTGGCGATATTTCTGTAATGCATACACCATGGCTAATCCTTCTCTTTATGTAGTGGTATAGTTAATCTTAGTTGTAGATAGTTTTCTTCTAGCAAAGGCTAATGGGTGGTTGATATCCCCTTCTCCAGGTTGTTCCAATACTACCCCTAAGGAAATCGAATATGCATCGACATGCACATGAAATTCCTTTCTCCAATCTGGAAAGACCAGAATGGGCGCAGTCCATTTGTCCTCTTCTTGTTCCATAGGGAGGCTAGATGCCTCTTCGAATACCTTCTGTCTCATAATTTATAATGCTTGGTCTACTGAAGGATATTCACTTTCAAATAAAAAGGTGGTTACAAAATTCTAAATTATACCTTCCTAGTTTATAGTGATGAGGTGCAGCTCCGCTTGAAGGTACCAGTTGATAGGGGTTGTGTCCAATGTGTTAATGAATATGTACACCCATTGTTCTCGAGGAATGTCACTCCAGGCCTCTTCGCATCTTCACACATGGTCCTTTGGAAAAATTTGACTTGTGTACCCTACTTCGCATCCTTCTACTTGTGTTGAGAACCGCATTGTCATCGAAGTTTGGCATTGTACCCAGTCTGTAATATTTCTTTTGTGGGTTCCCCACCATCTTGTTGGTGTGGCTTTCAGGGCCTCATTCATTGCCAGCAACCTCTGTTGTGTTGGTACACTTGCTTCAAAATATGATAGGAAGGATTCTAAAGGGTTCAGACCATCAAACATGGGTAATTTACTTACTATTGTGTCGATCTAGTGAACTTCTTTGGTTAATTTGGCACATCTTCTGGTAGATACTTCGTACATCTAGTTCTGCTAGTTCTCCAGCACTTATTATGAATCTAATGAACACGCATTTTCACTTCTCCAGCTCAGATTCACATCTACTATAGGGTTGATGTAATCCTATTGTCTGGATGTCAGTTCGTATACGTGGTTTTCTTCTCTGATGGGCTCTGTATATCACGAACCCTCATCTGGATCTAAGGGTGCAATGACCCAAAGGCCATCTCTTTCAAATTTCATATGTCTTTTCTTCAAATCAACCACTATGTATTTATCGAAGGCCCAATCAATTCCTAACAGTGCAAGGTAAGGGCAATTGTCATCAACAATTTCGATTACCTCGAAATCTGTGAACGTTCTCACTCCATCGATGTCCACAGGGACATGTTCCAATTTGCCAAAGGTCAGGCTGACAGCTTACTGGTTATCCATCCTAAGCCTGATAGGGGAGTAGATCAATTTTGTTTTCCCCATCAGTGCCCAAGTCTGCTTCATCATGACATTGACCTCTGACCCTAAGTCGAGGATCACATAGTCTATATCATACTCTCCTATTTCAGCATTCAAGTGTAGTTCTTTATTTTTCCATCTCCTTTTTTGAATTTGGTGTACTACCCTATTCAGTAAGGGGTATATCTTTCTTAGTTCATATTATCTGATTAAGTCATGTATCTCTTGTACAACGCCTTTATCCTGAATCAACTTAACACAGGTGCATAAAAATTCCATGATCTTGCTTAGGTCTTTTCTCTCTTGTGGCGAAGAAGATTGATCAAATGCCTAAGGCATTCCATATTCTTTTATTTATGGCTTTATTTTTTATGAGGAACCTTGATATTATTTGAACTCTTGTCTTGCTTCCTCAAAGATTTGTCTTTCTTTCTTTGCATCAAAAGTTTGGGTCTTCTCTATAGCCTTCCTGATACCTGTGTCTTCTGCAATATTTCCTTGAGTCATTATATCCCTCTCCTATAGGAGCACCTCCTTGAGTGATAACATAGACTTTAGGGTCTTCCCTGCGAGGCTCATCATATATCAATTGCACTTGTGGATTCTGCTGAGGTCCTCATCTTTCCTACAACTTAGCTAGCAGCATAGGGAAATCTTCTATAACATGGTCAAATGAGCTGCAATAGTTGCATGTAGTGGAAGGATTTTGACAATCCCTTGCCAAGTGTCCTGGTTGTGTACAATTGTAATAGATCATCTGTCTTCAGCCTCAGACCATTCCTCCTCCTCCTCCTCCTCCTCTGTATCCACCGCGAGGATTGAAGTTTCCTCTTCCTGGGGAGTTATACTGCGGAGTGTTTCCTTCTTGTTGTGCTTCACCTTGGATCTTGTATATGTCCCTCGATCTTTCATGCATAAGGTCATAGGACCTACAATATCTATCATTGTGCCCCAAAAAATTACAGAATGTGCAATATAAATTTGTGGGAGTCCAAACATACTTCTACATGTAATATCACTCACTTGTGTGATGCCTATTTCTGTATACTTCACACTAGGGCAGGTTGACTTGCTTCAAGGGGCTCGGTGCTCCTAAGGCCAAATATTCATGGAATAAAAGACAATGTTCCTTATCATGGCCTTCTGATCTGCATCTTACATACCATATTTCTTCTCTTTTTTCCTTCCCCTTGTCCTTCTTCATATCCTCAACCTGTAGAGACAAACTAGTCAACTGGCTCAAGATTTGGCTCATACCTAAGTTGGATTCTCCCATAAGGGTTGATTCAAGCTTCATAGCAATCTCCAATGCTTTTGCTTATGAATCAATATTATGTTTCACCATGGGAACTCTGATGTGTGATAAAAGGGAAGCGATGAACCATTCTTTATTCTATTCATCTGGGATCTGAAAAGTTAATCGGCCTGTCAAGGTCTTGAACCTTTGATCAAACTCCCAAATAGGCTCAGCTACTTTCTGCTTGATCTCCTTCAGTTTTGTAATACATTGAGACTCTGACTTAGGTTTCTTGAACTCTACAGTTAGCGCATTCTTGATCTTTCCTAGTGGTTTAGGCTACACAATTCCTTGGACAAGCTTCATGTACCAACTCAGTGCCCGATCCCTTAGGTTAGTGCTGAACTGGGTCCTTTTAATAGCTTCATTGGTAACATTTTTAATATTCCATATGGCTTCACACAGAAACCAATGTTGATCAGGATCTTTAGATCCATCTCCCATAAAGATAGGGAGCCTCATCTCATCTTCCATAGAGCTACCTAGGTTTCATGTCTGAGTAGATGTTGAGCTACTAGTAACAATACTCTGAGGACTCTGGTGGTTCTAATTAGTTTGATTACCTAGTGTTGCTGAAATAAAAGGAGGATTAACAGTACTTACTTCAACAGTTTGCGTAGTTCTTGAAGTTTTGGGCTTGTCTTGGTGAGGCTCTTCAGCTTCTCCTTCCTCTATCCTAGTGGGTTCTGAATGTTCTCCATCTGTCAAATCTTCCTCTTCTCCACTGTAGAAACCCTCTTCCCCGTAGTTTTTCTTAAACAGGTTCTCAAGGTGAACCCCTATGAATACTCTCCCACTACGCGTATGTCCAACTTTTGTGTCGCTATCACTGTCTAAATTCCTAAACATTAGTCTTTTCAAATCCACTCTATCTACTATATCTTCAAGACGTTCTTTTCATGCAAAAACATCTTGATTATCAGCTTCAGAAAGTGAAATTTTTTTCCTTTTGGTCCTTTGAAAAAGTATCTCTCAGCTTGGCTATACGATTCTACGTTATCAACAAAAAAATCAGTGATATACCCTCTAATGGTACTATCAAACCAATGATCTAATGATATGGATACAGTGTTATTGACTCTTTTGATCTTCTGGATCAATGTCGACATCCAAACCACAGGGGTTCTAGATATGATCTCGAACTGGGTATCTGCTAACCTAGCCAACCACTGAGACAACTCCTAATGGATTCCTCCAAAGAAGATCTCGTGAATGTCGGTGAAGATGTATCTTTGTATCCAATATTCAGTACTTAGCTTAGGGTTCTTGTTTTGGGCTTCAGCGATGTCCCTCTCTTGATCTTCTATCCACTTCTGAATTTTTGTCTTCGATGGGAACCACCTTGAGTTAACCTCACAAAGATTCTTTTCCCGACAATGGAACCATTTGTTGGCATAGGGGCAGATACAAGGTTCACTCCAAGAGTGCACCAACAAGCCCTAACTACTAGCCCTTTCGGCAACACCTGCAAAGCAGATGCAGTCTCACCTGAAGCAGCAATGAGGGGGTTGCAGGATAGAGATGTCTACAACTAGGGGATTATCAAGTGGATCTAGTACAACAGAAACACAACATGCATCTATCATTTATCAAGCTAGATCTATCATGCATATCTATAGATATGATCTAACACTGCAATGCAAATAAAAATATATCAGTGATAGAGATCTAAGCATCAATCATGCACACAAAACAAGATATATGTGTTTCACCCTCTCTCTAGGGCTACGTCCACAAAACTGTGCTTATGATTTAATAAGGTAAAGCATATAGTTCTTATCTATGCTCTCAGCTAGCATATCTTATTTCTTCTATATCTTTCTCTTCCCTTCCTGTGCACCCAGCTGTAGGGATTGACCTTCGCACATAGTTGAATATCTTACAATACCAGAAGGCTCTCTCGCTTAGCACTTCTCTCTCTCAATACAATAATATATCACCACAACAATAGAGTTAGATCAACAACAATATCGTACCAACCCAAAGAACCAACCCAACCTAGGCCCTTTAGAACTCCATTTATACATTACAATCATTCACCGATAGCCCTAGGCCGAAATCTAGGTGCTAAAACACTAGATACCAAAACCCTAGGTGTCTAAAACCCTAGGTCAACTTGACCCTCTTTTTCCAGGCTTCACTTGCCTGTCTTTCCTTCCTTTTCGTGCAGTGCTCCAAAGCATCAACGGTGGATTTTTCCACTTGCTAAGTTGTCCTCTATCCATCTTCCTTGTTGATCTGTCATCCTCGATCTCCTCATCCAACGACTTGCATTTTCGTACTTCACTCCATCTTTTCTGCTCTTTTGCTCACTTTGACCTAGTGGCAGTCATTGCGTCTTCCGCAAAGTTCTCTTTTCACCTTTTCTTCCTTGTTCTTTGCTTCCTTCCATAACCAAGGGACAACACCCATGAAGAAGCCGAACAAGTTTTCAATGACTACCACCTTGGAGCGTGTGGCAGTCATCTTTATGGGATGGCTACAACCCAAATAATTCTACGTGCCAGTTATTTTTGGCCTTCCATATTCAAATATTGCATTGAATCCATGAAAAAATGCCCACCCTGTCAAATGTTTCATAGGAAAGTACGTACCCACCCAACTCCACTTCATCATATTTTCTTCATCGGCCCCTTTGCAAAATGGGTCATTGATTTTATGCAATGTAATCCTACCTCAGTTGGGGCGAACGATTATATCATCGTTGTCATCGATTGCTTCACTAAATTGGGTGAGGCTATGCCTACATTTCTTAACAATGGCCGCACTATGACACTTTTTGTGTTAAAACACATCATCACTCAATTCAGTGTCCCACAATCTATCGTAACTGGTCATGGATCCCATTTCTAGAACCAGATGATGGGTGAATTGCACACCAAGTTAGGTTTTCACCATGAAAAATCATGCCCTACTATCCTTAGTCCAATGGACAAGTTGAAGCCATCAATAAAGTCCAGAATACCATGCTTCAACACATGGTGGGAGTGAAAAAAGACCCTTGTCACTTGCATCTCTTCTCTGCACTCTGGGCTTATTGAACTTTAGTGAAAACCGCAACTGGATTTACACCCTTCTAGTTTGTATATGGGATAGAAGCGATATTACCGATCAAATGAGAGATTCCTTTGTTGAAACTTGTCATAGAACTCTTACCCCACACTTCTTCCAAAGAGGAAATATTCTTATATATGACCAAGTTGGATGAAACCCATCGCGATGCTTCTCTCATCAACAATACATATAAAAAACACGTGAAACATCAATATGATAAGTCCATACAACCTCGTACTTTTGCAGAAGGATATCTAGTCCTAGTCTATGATCAAGATCATGACAAGCTAGGGGAAGAGAAGTTAGAACCCATGTCTCATGGGACATACATCATAAAACTAGTGTTACACAGAGGCACCTACGAGTTAGTAGACTATGATGGGATATCTCGCGGTGAGCCTTGCATTGGGCTTTACCTCAAAAACTACTATGCATAAAATATATAGCATGTGTGATTTGTACATTACTGTATTATATACTTTTGACTTGGTGTGTATTTTCTTTTGTGTGCACGAGTTTTGTCTCAGTTTCTTATACTTTTCTTTGTGATTTAATGTGTGTATGAAATTATCCTTTCCCATTTATTTCAGGTTTGTAGATGGTGCTATTCAACATACCTAGAACATCGCTTTTGCAGATTGGGTCATCTACCACTCTGGTGAGTTAGTGAGTTCAGGAGGGATTTTCCTTGGATCTGCAACCAATAATGTTGCAGAGTAACCTCCTCTCTAGGTATTTCTTAATTTATTATTAACCTCGACTCTCAAATCGTGGTTCGTCAACTTAATTGTGAGTACGTTGTTCACAATTCTACTTTACTACGTCTCCATCTAAGAGTTCAATGCCTCGAAAGAGATTTTGAATTTACTGAGTACAAACACAGATCAAGAGAACTTAACACGATCAAAAATTCGTTAGTGAGTTACATGTTGTATTGGTATATTGCGCATAGATAAACATTTGAAACATAAATCATTTGTATAAATATATCACATAAAACAAAAAATGAAACATAGATAGGCACCGCAAAACTCATATATATATATATATATATATATATATATATATATATATATATATGCTTGGTATAAAATATTTTACGTCATACAAAAGCACAAAATGAGGAAAAACTTGGGCCTTCATGCCCATAGTATCATCATAAAGACTACAAAATATCTGAGGACTCTACTAGTCCTCATGTATCACTTTGTGCTCCAAAACATACACTACTGTTGGTGTCACCCATTGTAGAAAATGGTTGAGGCCTTCAGATACCCCAAATGTGTGTCACTGCAAGTGTAAAGGAACATCTCGCCTCCTCAATGGAGGAACACCCATCATCAAGCCCTAGAGGTTTCTCTCCACCTCCTAGAGTCCTCCCACTACAACATCGTGCTTAGTTGTTGCCTATGCATCCCCACGGTGGCCCAATGATGGAATCTCCGTCGGACATGAATCACCTCTGTATGCATGGTGAAAATGAAATGGTTTATATTCCTCATTGTACAACCAAAAAAATATAAAAATAAAAATAAAAATATATTACAAGGTTATGGTTATTGTTGATTAAGGTTGGTTGTCATTGATGTCAACCCTTGAAGAAATCCTCGTAGAAAAAAGGTTGGGTAATGGACCCAAGATTGTTTGATGTAAATATGACTCATTATTTTCTTGTCATGGTTGATAATAAGTTGAAATGGATGAAATCCAAAGTGGTCCCCTTATGGTGAAAGCCCTCACGGGAAGATGCTTTGTGGGTTGAGTTATCCTAGAAGTATAGTTAGAGAACCCACACTTATTTGTGGAATAATGAGATGAAAGCCAGTGAATTTTTTAGTAAAACTGTCCTATATGGATATTTCTTGTCATTCCATTTCCATTCGTATGTGGAACGTCACATAACTCCTCGCGGTTAGAGATTTATGGCCATGAGAAGTTGGAGAACCCAGGTTTGGGTAATGGACCCAGGTTGTTTTGATGGATAATGGTATGAGTTTTGATATATTTTCAGGAAATAATATTCTATATGGATAGTACATGTCATTCCATTTCTAGTGGTATGTGGAACGTCACATAACTTCTCACGGTTTGAGAGTTATGGCCTTACGAAGTTGGAGGACCTCATATGTCATCTAGAAGCCCCAAAAGGTCAAAGTAGTCAATGTGCTTTAAGAGAATTTAAAAGGTAAATAATAAAGTGAAGTGATGAGTGTCTATAATTCAAAGTGAATACAAAATAAATTAATTCAATAATAAATTTAATGGAGAAATTAGAAGTGGGTTAACCCTAAAATAAGGAAAGTGGGCAAAGTGACCTAGAAGATGTTTTTAAGGAAGCTACTTAGAGAGTATAAATAAGAGTCAAGGCTCTCCCATTTAAGACACGGTTGAGAATATTGAATACCTATAGTTTTTTGAGGTAACCAAATGATATCTAAGCCTAATTTCTGAGGAAAGTGAAGAAACGAAGGCCAGAATTCAAGGAAGGATAAATTATTTTGATGATGTTTTCTAAGGTATGTTTTTTTCAGGTCATATCACCATTTTCGGAATAACATTTTTTTATAGAATGATTCAGACCACGAAATGGTTATTCCATTAAGGAAACATATCCAAGTATCTTTGGTAAAAAATTTGGCTTGTGGGTCACTGTATTTTTGGAGTTACGCTTCGTGGACAATAGGGTTTGTGGCTAGTCTTGAAACTAGTAAAAAACAAGTGTTTCAGGTAAAAACATCATAAATTCTTCATAATAGATCCAAATTTAATAAGAAAAAATGAGTTGGTTATAGTACAGTCTTTAGTATTCTCTATAATAGTTTCAGATCAATTCAACAAATATTCTGTGTGGGGCACGATCTATAAGGTCACTCTCTAGAATAACCCAGAATTCAGCAAGGTGTGCCATTTTTTCCATAACACCTTTTCTGAGAGGTTACAAGTAGTGAAACCTAGAGGAATTGAATAAAACACACTGAAGAACATTGTGAATCAGTTTGAGATATTTATTCATTACAGGTACAAAGTTATGATTATTTCAAGTTAGGGTTGTTGACTAATCCAAAACTAGTCCTGTGAGACTAAAGAAACATTTGATGAAAATGATAGTCTCTTGTTGTTAAAGTTAAGGAAAGTTTGAAGGTATGTGATCATATACACCAGGTCTATTACAGATTTACAAATCATATTTGGATGATGAAATTTATGAGGGATTTTGGTTGAGGTACAAGTTGGGTACATGGTTGAGACAAGTAGTTGATTTGTTGGCACATACATGAGGTATATAGTTGATGTTGTTGGTACATATTGGTGAGTCATAGTTGATGAGTACTTGACACATGATTTGTACATACTTGGTACATGGTTTGTTGCACTTTTTATGGTATAGGTTGATTACAGATTGTTTGGTACAGGTTGGTGCATGGTTGATGCACTTGTTTATGGTATAGGTTGATTACAGGTTGAGGTAAGGGTTGATGCATGGTTCAATTTTATTGGTACATGTTTACAGCGGTATATATCACAGTGATAGTGTGATATTGGTTCCATAATTCTACTTATACTTTAGGGTGGTTGGACGGGGCAAGGACAGGCTATTTTAGCCACCTTTCGGTTCTAGCCAGAGAACATAGGGGGTTGTAGCCTCCTTCTGGTTGTAGCTAGAGAATTGGGGAGTTGGAGATTCCCTGAGGTTGTAGCCTGAGAAACTAGGGGGTTGGAGCCTCCTTCCAGTTGCAGTTGGAAAACAAAGGAAGTTGGTGCTTGCAATGAATACAATTCTTCAAGACATATAAGATAAAGCATTCCATGGTTTTCTCCCGATTTGGGTTTCCACGTAAAACACTAGTGTATTGTGTATGTGTGTGATTGTTCATTTCTTATTGCTCATTATTGGATAATAATTCTACATTGATATAACACTTGGATTATTTGGAGAAAAAGGATTATAATTACGCTATTACTGATTCACCCCCGCTCTCAATAATCCAATAATTGGTATCAGAGAAGGTTCCTTTAGAAATCAGTTTAGCCACTGAAAGGTAGATCATGGAGAGTACCAACTCATATAAAAATGGAATACCACACTTTGATGGACAAAAGTATTATTTTTGGATCATAAGGATGAAGACATATATACAAGCACACGGGTTTGAAATTTGGCAATCAATTGTAGATGGATACATAGTACCAGTAGTTCCACCAACAAATGACAAAGCAATGAAACCTGGTCAGAATAATTCCAAAGCTACAAATGCACTTTTGAATGGTCTCAGTGAAACAGTATTCACCAAAGTTGCACATTGTAAATACACCAAAGAGATTTGGGACAAGCTTTGAAATATTTATGAAGGAGATACAAAAGTCAAAGAAGCAAAACTTCAAACTTACATAGGTCAGTTCGAACAACTAAAAATGAAGGAAGATGAGAATATTGCAGCCTACTTCTTAAGAGTTGATGAAACAATGAATGCAATCATAGGGTTGGGAGAAGAAATCAAAGAATATGTAATTGTTCAAAAGGTACTAAGATCTCTTCCTATGAGATTCAACCCTAAGATATCAACACTAGAAGAAAGATCGGATCTGAACTCAATAAGCATGGACGAACTACATGGAATCTTCATAGCATATGAAATGAGAACTGAACAGGAAAATCCAGATGCAAAAGAAGAAGCCTTCAAAGCATCCAAAAGGTCAAAGAAAAAGAAAAAGGAACAAGAAGAATATAGCAATAGCAACGACGTCTCAAAATATGATGAAGAAGTGGCCAACTTCATCAAAATACTGAACAAGGGAACCAATGGTAGGTATATAGGTAAGATTCCTTTAATTTGTTTTAATTGTGATGGTATTGATCATTTTGCTAACAAATGTCCTCATAATAAAAAGAGAAATGATAAAGGTTACTCAAAAGGAAAACACACATATAAAGGCAAAAGAACTACAAAGAAATATTTCAAGAAAAGCTTATGCATCAAAGAAGACATCTCATCATCAGATGAAGATGAAATCAATGATAGTGAGACAAGAAGAGTTCTATTCATGGCAGTAAAATATTGTGACAAAGAAGACTCTGAAGAAGAATATGAAGAAGCCAAGAAGGATATGAAGAATTTGAAGACGAAATTGAAGAGGCAGAAGTTGACTATCGAGAAGAATTAATGTGTGCCATGGAAGTTAATAGAAGATAAAAGAAGAAAAACAAGAAAGTACAAGAAGAACTAGACAAGAAAAAGGACACTCGAGAACTAGAAAAAATGATCACAAGATTGAAGGTTCAAATAGAATAAGATAAAAGAATTGAAGAAGCACTCAAATAAAAACTAGAATAAAAGGACAAGATCATTGGAAACTTGGAAGAAGAGATTGCCACACTAATAAAGGATTTTCAAAAGAAAAATATGTTGAATAGCTCAAAAGTTTTGGATGTCATTATCAACAGTCAAAAATATCATCTTGACAAGTTTGGACTTGGATACAATCTGACAGAAAAGGGATCGAGCTCCAAAACAACAGAGAAAGAAACAAATCTAAAAATCTATGCAGAAAAAATCAAAGGGGATAGGAAGATGTACAAGGAAGATTACAGGGACACTCCTCCATTGAGAAGATTCAGATTTCAGAATCAACAACAGATAGATAGGCCTCAAGAAGAAGAAGGATTCATAAGAGCACCTTATTTTAGAAGATCTTCAACTCCCAGGTATCAAACTATATTTTTTGGTTTATGCTATGCATGTAATAATTTTGGACATAAAGTTGTGAATTGCAGAGCTAACAACAGGAACAATAACAAATTTGAGAGTCATACAAAAAGGGGTTACTGAATAAGACCTAGTGAAACACAAAGAAGAAGTTACAATAGGTTTGAATCTTTGAGCACTGAAGTGGAATGTTACAAATGTAACAATTTTGTACAGGTGGCCAAAAATTGCAGAATGACAGTCCCTCCTAAAGAACCTCAACAGAATAACAACAGTCATAGACAAGAACCTCAGAAAATGGTATGGATAAGAAAGCAAGATCAGTATAGAAATGAAGAATGCATAGTTGCTCTACAAGCTAAGAAAAAGAAACACAATTGGTATGTTGATAGTGGGTGTTCAAAACACATGACAGGTGATAGAGACAAATTTCTTGCATTGCGAAAGGAAAGAAATGGATCAGTGTCCTTCGGAAATGATAATTCATCCAAAATCATTGGAGAAGGCACAATCTGAATTGGGAATAAGAATAAAAAGGAACAAAATGTTCTACTAATAGAAGATATGAAACATAATCTTCTAAGTGTGAGTCAAATGTGTGACCAAGGACATAAAGTTACTTTCGATTCACAAAAGTGTGAGATAAGAAGAGAAGGTTTAGGGAAATTGGTCGGTACAACTGCAAGAACTTCAAACAACATATATGTGTTAAGTGAAATTGGAAATGAAAAGTGTTGTCTAGGAAAGGAAGATGAAAGTTGGATATGACACAAAAGAATGTGTCACATGCATTTTGATAACCTTGTCAAAGTCAGCAAAAGAGAAGCAGTCAAAGAAATTCCCCAGATCACGAAGCCAACCAACACTTTATGCAAGCATTGTCAACAAGGAAAGCAAATGAAGACCAGGTTCAAATCAATGGAATATTCAACAACAAGACCACTGGAAATTGTGCATACTGGTCTAGTTGGACCAAATATAACAAAGGGATTAAAAGGTGAGAGATACTTTATATTATTAGTTGATGATTATACAAGAATGATTGCAGTTTTCTTTCTCAAGAACACGTCAGAAGCTTTTGAAAACTTCAAGATCTACAAGGAAATGGTTGAAAATGAGATGGATTCAAGAATCAAATGCTTGAGATCTGATAATGGAGGAGAGTTCACTTCAAACAAATTTATGGACTATTGCAACAGTCATAGAATAAAAAGGAAATTCTCCGTTGCTAGGACACCTCAATAGAATGGAGTTGTTGAAAGAAATAAAATGACAGTACAGGAAATGGCTCGAACAATGCTAATGGATTCTAAATTGATAGATATATTTTGGACACAGGCAGTGCATACAATAGTTCACATTCAAAACAGATTAATGCTCATAAACAACACTGATAAAACTCCATACGAGCCATGGAAAGGAAGACCAACAAATGTGAATCACTTTAGAGTTTTTGGAAGCAAATGCTACATCAAAAGAGAAGATGGAAGAATGGAAAAGTTTGACTCTTGTGTGGACAAAGGATTACTTGTTGGTTACTCAAGTACAAGGAAAGAATACAAGTGTTACAATCTAAGATTGAACAAAGTTGTGGAAAGAATCAACGTAACAATTGATGAAACATGCAGACCATAATCAAAGGAAGAATAAAACAAATCAATGGAACAACATTTCGAAGAAGAAGAAGCAAAATATGAAGTGGAAGAGGAAGATGAAGAGAATCCGACAGAAATAGAAGAGTAAGTTCAACAAGTATCTCCAAATACACCTAGAAACCAAGTATAGAATAATCATCCTTCATATCAGATTATTGGAAACAAAGATGCAAGAGTTGAGACTAGAAGAAAAATACGTTCACCAGAACAAACACACCTAGCACTCTTATCTACAATTGAACCAAACTGTTTTGAAGAATCCAATAAGGATGAATTTTGAAACAAGTCCATGAATGAAGAATTGGATCAAATAAAGAAAATTGACACTTGGGAATTGGTTCCAAGACCAAAGAATAAGAATGTGATCGACACAAAATAGGTTTTCATGAATAAATTAAATGAATATGGACAAGTTGTTGGCATGTTTTTCAGACAAAGGAAGAGTATGTGTGTTCATCATTGATGGAAAATATCATGATCAATAGCATAGTGACAATGATGGAATGGCATGATGGAATGTAAATATCAGCAGTGTAATCTCAGGAGGAGGAGCAACAGTGATCATTGGATCCCATTCATAATTTTCGATGATCGTTAGATCCGAATTAAGACTAGAGGAGCACACAAGAGAGGAGAATAGATCTTAGGTGTCAGATCTAAGTGCAAAGACTGACCATCATCAGATCCAAAAGAAGGAGCACAATCTTTAAGTACAAGATGAAGCGGGCTTAGAAAGTCCCGAAAGCAGGAGGATAGTTGATCCAAGAAGGACACGTGGCAAACAGTTAGAGCGTAGCAAAGGTTTCGTTTCGGAGTTTTGAAGATTGGGAAATCCAAATAAAAGAGGTTCTCTAACCCCTCGAACTTGCGATAACAATCCTGACCATTGGAGTCATAGGACACGTGGCAAGCGATTGGAATTTCGCTGACTTTCACATTGGAGGAGTCAATGGAGCGTGGTGTGGGAACTCACGATATGCGATATCCTAAAATGATTCGAGCCGTCAGATTGAGGGTTGATCTGAACCCTTGGATCGAGGTATGTTGTGGAATGTTGGATGTAGAGGACACATGGTGAGAGATTGACATTTCGCTGACCGAAAGGTCAAAGGAAGGAGGCTCCCAACCTCTCGAACTCACAATATGTGAAATAACGATATAATCTCAGCCATTGGATTGAAGACAAATCTGGGCCATCAGATCTAGGAGGTAGATCATGACAGATGATGTCAACAAAGATAGGTGGCAACTTATGATAGCAAAGACATGTGGCATGATCATATAAGGACAAGTGTCAAATTGTTTTGGATTTCCAGGCCACTGGAAATCATAATTCTGAGGGACATGTGGAAGCCACTCGGCTCTTGACATGTCATTAAGTGACACAAGAATGAAGTCACTTCATGAGTTCTTGTTTCAAGAGTTTTAGCTTCAAAGTCTCAAAGCCTCAAGTACCGAGGAGGAGGAGAGTAGTTCGATCACCGCGGATGGTGGACCGTTGATCAGGCTCCATTTTGGGTACCGGGAGTCAAGGAGTCAAGGAGACTCATGAGAGAAATCCTAAAACACGATATCATGATGAGATCTGGACCATTGGATCACTGGATATCTCGACCATTGATTAGGCTTGATGAAGTTCATAAGTTCGCGAAATGAGAAATGCATTTTGGTGTAGGTTGTGCTCACCGTCGATGGTCATATGAGAGGGAGGAGCTAGCACTAAGCTCAGCTCCATTTTGGGAATCGCAACTTGGAGTGTCAAGACCCTTCAACACAGGATTGCCGAAATGCGAAATGCGAAACACATTTTGATTAGGCCCATGGTCACAGCCAGTAGGCATATGGGATAAACACAAGACCTTGCAGATTTAATCCAACGATGCTTGTTAATTGGAAATCTGATCGAAGGGCTACTATTTATATTTACGATTAACTATTCAGTTACGATTCAGTTAGCAGAACTGAATCATGGTTCTTGGAGGGTTGGCGATTCAGTTGTTGTGAGTGATTGTCCTAGGGATTTGAGGTGTAATTGAAGTTGTAGAAGTGCATAAAAGAAACACGCAGCGGTTGTGTAGGGCGGGTTGTTCTAACCGAAACAATGAGATGAACTGTAAGAAGGGTAAAATGAAAGAATGCAGATCATGAGATAAAACTCAGAGATGAGTAACAGTCGTTGAATAGACAGAAGCAAGAGAAGAATAGCAGAATAGCATGAATCAAGAACAAAATAGCATAATAGCATGAAGTAGAACAGTTTTTTGAACTAGAGAAGAATTGCAGAACGGTGAAGAAGGGGTAAGAATTGAAATACCTGTATTGTTTGTTTGTCAATCATTTATTCATAATCAGGGAGGAAGGGTGGTGCTAGGGAGGAATGTGGTCCTCTGATATTCAAATTGGTGCTTGAATATTGGAATTTTTATCTTCCATCTAGTTGTGGCTAGAAAAACAGGGTGGCAGGGTGGTGCTCGGGAAAACACAGAGTTTTTTGTATACAAGTTGATGCTTGTATAAATCCAGTTGGTGCTGGAATATTTAGGGAGTTGGTGCTTCCTTCTAGTGGGTGCTAGATAAAACAAAGAGTTGGTGTTCTCAACAAGTTAGATCTTGTAAAACATAGGTAGTAGCCTCACTTTGAGTTGGTGCTCAAACATAGATGATGTATAGAACTTAAAAGACTACCTATCATTTCAAAGAAGAAGAGGTTTTCTCCCTTTATGGGTTTCCTCATGAAAATTTGTCTCTGTGTATATCTTATGTGTGATTGATGCTCATTATTTATGTTTTCCATATGATTTATAATATTGATGGTCACTTGATGAAAGATTAAAAATGGTTTAATAGACTTAAAATTGTTTAAGCATAGTAACAATTGATTCACCCCCCCCTCTTAGTTGTCTTAGTAATTTCAACACAAGTTACAAGGAACAAATATAGATTGGTATGTAAAGGATATGCACAGATTGAAGGAATCGACTTTGAAGAGACATTTTCTCTAGTTGCCAGAATGGAAGAAATCTGGTTGCTTTTAGCCTATGCATGCTCCAAAAATGTTAAAGTATATCAGATGGACAAAAAATCATATTTTCTGAATGGGGAACTTGAAGAAGAAGTCTACATTGAACAACTAGAAGGATTTAAGTTATCAGAGAACGTAGATTATGTGTGTAAATTAAAGAAGGCCTTGTATGGTCTAAAACAAGCTCCTAGAGCATGGTACTCTAGACTGGATAAGTATCTGCAGTAGGAAGGGTTCAGAAAAGGAAGTGCAGACAACAACCTTTACATCAAGGTAAGTGAACGTAATATTTTATTAATTGAAGTTTATGTTGATGATATTATTTTTGGTAGTGATGATGACAGGTTAAGCCAACAATTTGCAAAAGATATGCAGAATGAATTTGAAATGTCTTTACTTGGAGAACTATCCTTCTTTTTGGGACTTTAGATACTTCAAAGCAACCAAGGAATCTTTATTTCTCAAACCAAGTATAGCATATAAATTCTAAAGAGGTTTGGAATGGAATATTGCAAACCAGTTATCACTCCTATGCAAACCAGTTGCAAGTTGAGAAAAGATGATGATACGAAGCCTATAGATCAGAGGCAATACAGGTCAATGATTGGAAAGCTACTATATGTGACAACATCCAGACCAGATGTAATGTAGGCAGTTGGACAGGTGGCATGATTTCAAGAAGCACTAAAGGAGTCACATGTGTTAGCAGTGAAGAGGATTTTCAGATATCTCAAAGGAACATAAGAGTTTGGATTATGGTATCCAAAAGGAAAGGAACTATCACTTATTGCCTACACAGATGTAGATTGGGTAGGTTGTATTGATGACCGACGAAGCACCAGTGGAGTAGCGTTCTACTTGGGTGAGTGTTTAGTATCATGGATAAGAAAGAAAAAATCATTAGTATCTTTATCTATAGACGAGGTAGAGTATATTGCAGCAACATCATGTTGTACATAGGTTCTTTGGAGGAAACAAACTCTGACAGATATACATATTGAGTATGATGAGCCCATTCCAATCTATTGTGATGATACAAGTGCCATTAGTACCTCAAAGAACCCAGTGATGCACTCCAAGACAAAGCACATTCCAATAAAGTATCACTTTCTATGGGAGCAGGTTGCAGAAAAGAACATCATAGTTGAGTATGTGGGCATAAAAGAACAAGTTGCAGACATCTTCACAAAACCACTTCCATGGGAATCCTTTGAATATCTTTGCCAGAGACTTGGATTTATTTCTACTCCAAAATGAATGCTTATCTTATATGTATTATATTTACATGAGGAAGCACCATAAGAGGACAGTTCAGTCAGGGGGAGAAACCCCGGATGGAAATATACCTTTTCCATTGGTGAAAAAGGGGGAGAGATTTATCATATGCAGAGGACAGAGGCATGGTTCCAGGGGGAGCATAAGTGATATGATTTAAGTATTCCATCAGAGTGTTTCCATCAATTCCAAAGGGGGAGATTGTTGATTAAGTTTGGTTGTCATTGATGTCAACCCTTGAAGAAATCCCCATAGCACAAAGGTTGGGTAATGGACCCAAGATTGTTTTATGTAAAGATGACTCGTTATTGTCTTGTCATGGTTGATAATAAGTAGAAATGGATGAACTCCAATGTGGTCCCCTTATGGTGAAATCCCTCACGGGAAGATGCTTTACAGATTGATTTATCCTAGAAGTATGGTTAGAGAACCCATGCTTATTTGTGGAATAATGATATGAACACTGGTGAATTTTTTTGTGAAACTATCCTAGATGGATATTTCTTATCATTCCATTTTTGGTGGTATGTGGAACGTCATATAACTCCTCACAGTTAGAGAGTTACGGCCATGAGAAGTTGGAGAACCTAGGTTTGGGTAATGGACCTAAGTTTTTTTGATGGATAACGGTATGAGTTTTGATATATTTTCAGGTAATACTATTCTATATGGATATTACATGTCATTCCATTTTTGGTGGTATGTGGAACGTCACATAACTCCTCACGGTTTGAGAGTTATGGCCTTACAAAGTTGGAGGACCCTCATATGTCATCTAGAAGCCCCAAAAGGTCATAGTAGTCAAAGTGGTTTAAGAGATTTTAAAAGGTAAATATTAAAGTGAAGTGATGAGTGTACTATAATTCAAAGTGAATACAAAATAAATTAATTTAATAATAAAGTTAATGGAGAAATTAGAAGTGGGTTAACCCTAAAATAAGACACACTTGAGCGTATGGAATACCTATAGGTGTATGAGGTAACCAAAGGATGTCTAAGCTTAATTTCTGAGGAAAGTGAAGAAAAGAAGGCCAGAATTCAAGGAAGGATAAATTCTTTTGATGATGCTTTCTAAGGTATGTTTTTTTCAGGTCATCTCACCATTTTCGCAATAACTTTTTTTCTAGAATGATTCAAACCGTGAAATTTCTATGCCATTGAGGAAACATATCCAAGTATCTGTGGTAAAAAATAATCTTGTGGTTCATTGTATTTTTGGAGTTACACTTCGTGGAAAATAGGTTTTGTGGCTAGTTCTGAAACTAGTCAAAAACAGGTGTTTCGGGTAAAAACGTCATAAATTCTTCATTACAAATCCAAATTCATTAAGACCAAATGTGTTGGTTAGAATAAAGTCTATAGTATGTTTTGTAATAGTTTCATATCAATTGAACAAATATTCTGTGTGGGGCATTCTCTACAAGGTCTCTCTCTTGAATAAGCCAGAATTCAACAAGGTGTGCCATTTTTTCCATAAATCCTTTTTTGAGAGGTTCCAAGTAGTGACACCTATAGGAATTGCATAAAAATCACTGAAGAATATTATGTATCATTTTTAGATATTTATTCATTACAGGTACAAAGTTATAATTATTTCAAGTTAGGGTTGTTTACTAATCCAAAACTAGTCTTGTGAGACTAAAGAAACGTTTGATGAAAATGTTAGTCTCTTGTTGTTAAAGTTAAGGAAGGTTTTCAGGTATGTGATCATATACACCAGGTCTATTACATAGTTAAAAATCATATTTGGATGATGAAATTGCTGAGGGATTTTGGTTGAGGTACAATTTGGGTACATGGTTGAGACAAGTAGTTGATGAGTTGACACATACATGAGGTGTATAGTTGATGATGTAGGTACATATTGATGAGTCATAGTTGATGAGTACTTGAAACATGATTGGTACATACTTGGTACATGGTTGGTTGAACTTGTTTATGGTACAAGATGATTACAGATTGTTTGGTACAAGTTGGTGCATGGTTGATGCACTTGTTTATGGTACAGGTTGATTACAGGTTGAGGTACAAGTTGATGCATGGTTGATGCATGGTCCAGGTTTATTAGTACATGTTTACAATAGTATATCTCACAGTGATAGTGTGATAGTGGTTCCATCATTCTACTTCTACTTCAGGGTGGTTGGACGGGGCAAGGACAGGTGGTTGTAGCCAGAGAACATAGGGGGTTGTAGCCTCCTTTTGGTTGTAGCCAGAGAATTGGGGATTTGGAGCTTCCCTCAGGTTGTAGCTTGAGAAGAAAGGGGTTGGAGCCTCCTTCCAGTTGTATATGGAAAACAAAGGAAGTTGGTGCTTCCAATGAATGCAATTCTTCAAGACATATAAGATAAAACATTCTGTGGTTTTCTCCCAATTTGGGTTTCCATGTAAAACACTGGTGTACTGTGTATGTGTGTGATTGTTCATTTCTTATTGCTCATTATTGGATAATAATTCTACATTGATATAACACTTGGATTATTTGGAGAAAAATGATTATAATTATGTTATTACTGATTCACCTCCCCTCTTAGTAATCCAACATATTTTATACCTAATGTGTCCCACTCTATTCCCTCGGAGAGTAACAAGTTAACATTACCTATGAAATCTACCCCAACATAGGGGAAGCCCTCAATCACCACGAACTGCCTCCTCCACGATGCAAATATGTCAACAGTGAATATGAAAGCTAAAGGATCATTCCCCAACCTGGGGGAAAGACTATTCCACCTCTCCATACAAGGCTCAGTCACGGGACATGCTATCATTGCAACCTGTGGTACATCTGGATGATCCAGTCTAATAAAAATGAAACCAAGAAAGAACCATATCTGAAATATTTTTATCTTCCAGTCTTGCACTTAGATATTTGTTCTTTGGCATTCATCAGGAACCCTACACTCCAGTTGAATAGTCTTGGTTCCAAACACTGAATGGCATAAGATATTTGTGATTTAGAAGCCAAGTGATTTAGAGGCCTATTTTGTAAGGTATAAATAGAATTCTAGGCGATGTAAGAAGTAGTGAATAGTGACTAGTAGTGACTAGTCAGTTGCAAGTGTGCTAAGTGTTGAGTGATAATTGCTTTGTGCATACTATGTCAAGCTTGCAGAGCTAAGTGCAAGTGATTTTAAGAGACTGTGGAAGGCTTTTTGCTATAACTCAAGGAAGGAGGATCTAGTGAGGTGCACAAATCTCCTATCCTCTATGGAGTTGATTTTGAGGCTTTGTGCATGTAAGAAGATTGAAAGAAGCTAATAAAGAAGATGAAGAGTTGGTGGGAGTAGCCCTAGGGTGGGGGTGAACCATGTATATACTGTGTTGTGACTACTTTGTTCTTTTGGTTGTTCTTTTGTTTATGTGATTCAATGCTTACTGCGATGTTATATGATAGATGAATCTGATATGATAGATTAGTGCTGAATAATGTGAATGAATGCTAGATTTGATCTCTAT
>ML808683.1:134524-147449 GCA_009831015.1 Picea engelmannii | reverse complement strand
TGTGTTGTGACTACTTTGTTCTTTTGGTTGTTCTTTTGTTTATGTGATTCAATGCTTACTGCGATGTTATATGATAGATGAATCTGATATGATAGATTAGTGCTGAATAATGTGAATGAATGCTAGATTTGATCTCTATTGGTAGGTTTAGTGCTTGAATCTATTGGATTTGTGTGAATGATGCGTTGATATGTTGTTAGGGTTTAGTTGCGCTGTAAACTAAGACTGAATATCAATGAAATATAAATGCTAAGTTCTTTGTTAAGGGGTTGTAATCACATATTTGTGTCCCAACTAAGGTTATAGACATCTGAGTCCTGCAACCACCCCTACCTCTACCTCGAGTGAGACTTCATCTGCTTTGCAGGTGTTGCCAAAAGGGCCGGTAGTTAGGGTTTTGTTGGTGTGTTTTTGTAGTGTTGAAACTTGGGTCTGCCCCTGTGCCAACAAATGGTTCCAGTGTCGGGACCTAAAACTGTGATTGTTGGGAACTAAGGAAGAAGAAGCTCTATGAGAAGATCTTACCCAAAAATTTGAAAGCTTCGTGTGTAGATCTGTTTCTCTGGTGCTCAGTCTCTACTTGTATTGTGAAACTCTGTGATAAGAAGAGAAGCCTGATCTAAAGAAAAGAGGTAAGATCTTGAATCCTTGCACTCTGAAAGAGGTAATAATAGTGAAAAGTTTTAGATCTGGAAGCTTTGTGCTCTGAGAAAAGTAAGATAAGTGGAAATTTTTGTTTCAAGAATATGGATCTAGGTATGTTTGATAAATTTTGTCCTAGCCTGAAAACTAGGGCAAAGCTAGAAGAAAGAAGATTTGATATGAGTATATCTGATAAGAATAGTGAAAGATATGTCATTCCTATGCATAGAAAGAATGTTTGGACTAATAAATGGATGCAGGATCCTAGAAAGAATTTTTTGCAGGTTAGCTACCATGATCCTAGTGCGCAGTACAGGAAAGGATGGGGATCATTTAAGAGAAAGAGAGGATTAACTCTTTGTTATAGTAGCATAAGACCATGACATCTTGCTAAGGAATGCCCTGGTAGAAGACCCAATTGTATTTGTTGTAAAACTATGGATCATGAAGTTTTGGATTTCCCTAGAATGATTGCTAAAATTGAAAGAATGAATATGAGACAAGAAGACCATGAGAAATGTCAAGACACTAAGACCATGGCAGAACCCCAGAAAGAATCAGAAACTGTATTGCTACAAATGAAAGAAACCCTGAATGGCCACCGAAATATCAACTTATCAGAGATCTTCAATGAAAAAGAGTACATAGAAGCAAGAATAGGATACTTCGACATTGACTGTGTCCTGGATGAAGAAACATAGGTGAATATTATGATAGAAAGAACTTGGGAAACTTTAGGAAAGCCTGTTATGATTCCTTCATTGGGAGGAATAGGATTATTTAGAGGAAAGATGATAAACCTATGTGGAAAGCTCACCCAGATATCTATGAGTACTCATGGAACTTTGACAGAGGAAGAGTTTGAGGTTGTTAAATTTATTGAGAACAATGCCCCATTTTATATATTACTAGGAAAACCTTGGATTGAAAGGGACCATGCCAGAAGGAAATAAGAAGAAGTCTTAGGGCAGAAGAAGCAAGAATTAAAAGATTTCATGACCAGGAGTATCACACACTTGATTAAAGAACAGGAGAACAGATTGAAGTTATTTAGAACCACAAACTTGGATGTCGAGGTTGAAACAGAACAAGAAGACTCACAGAAGACTGAAGCACCTACCCCAGATAAAGAAGAAGTATTTCCCTTGAATCCTAGGAAAGAATCTCAACAACGTGAAGTTTTTATGCTAAGAGGATATAAGAATAATAATGGAAATAGGAATACCGAGACAAATCTCACTGGAAGGAAGGCTAGAAAACTAAGTAATAATAGATCAAATATCGAAAATTTACAAAAGGTTCCAGAGGGAACTTCGCAGAAGGAAAATTTGCAAAACTGGAACTTCGTTGGGATAGCAGAATAGATCCACATGGCACTTCACCATGGTGAAGAAATATAACTGTTGGAAATAGTATAACCATTAGACTGACACCCCGAATGGGTAGAATGACATTTGTGGTCAGAAATATATCCATCAGAACATTGGGACCGCGCCGTAATGGACATAACTGAATTAATGAAGACTTCTCGCCCATTGGAGAGATCTGTTGCCTAGTTATCTACTTATTCTGTCGAGCCTTGCATCGAGAACACTTTTTCCAACCATGATTATCTAAGCCCACAGATCAGTTGATTTCACACAGTGATCATCGAGCTATCACCATCCGTCCCGTTGCATTGAGTAGTTACTCTTCAAACCCGAGATATTCAACCATGAGCATGTATGTATGAAGAACTTAGTGCAGTCAAAGAGTCTATGAAGGAGGTACTCATCGAACTCATGAATGAAAGAGTAATGTATATGTATGTGGGTGTACAATCATCATCGATGAGAGGAGTGAAATATTCTTCATCGACCACTCGCAGATCCAAACCATCCTGAGTCGTCACAAAAAAGAGAACCAAGAACAGAGATGACCTAGCAAATGTGAAGCTAATCCCGACCATCTTACCCAACTACATCCCACCTATGACCGGTGTGGTGAGTCGTGATAGTGTGCTGAGATATTTTGATTACACCATGGTTACTATGTACCTACCAAAGGGGATACGCGCAATTAGAGTGTAGTAGGACAAGATCACAACATTGAATTTCAACGACTTCAACCTAGGAGACTGTAAGAACCATAGTATGCTTATCCTGTATAAATAATTGACCAAGACGAAGGGGAATAACTCAAAAATAATCCCCTAGCCATGGAAGATGAACCTTGTGCAGTCCACCCTGTTGAATGTAATGAAAATCCCACACTTTGGAAGGCACCGGGAGGTTAATGCCTGTGTTAAGCTCCTGATTTCATGTTACCATGGCGACTACTTATGGATAGACCGACGTATCATAGTTGATCCGACGTTGATCCATAGGATCACCGGATTAAGTATGCAAGGACCCGACCCATAGGACTTCTATCTAGGGAAATCCACAGATCGTGCATTAGCATAGAAGATCAAGGATACCTACAGAGATGTTGATAAGGGGACGTGAGGCTACACGGTAGCTTCCATATAGAATGGCATAGTGTTCCTAGCATGCCAATTAATTGCAGGAAATATAGTAAGGAAGAACAGACCCACGCAGGGCACAGGTTTTGTTGTTGACCTCGCAGGGAAATGCATGGAAGGCCTACAAATGAACTGGGTGAAGTACCTAGTTAATCAGATAGAATATGACTGTCACGAAGCATAGGATCAGGGCTACGAGTTCCACTTTAGCTGGCTCCTAATCCTCATCGTGTTTGTTTCTTGGGATATGTCGAAAGGTGTGACCTTCCCAGACATTGAGTCATTCAAGCCGCTTGCTGCGAAGTTCACCACGCTTTGGTACTCGAGCGATATGGGAAAAAAGTGGCAGTCGAATGAAATATTTCACACATATTACCTCCAACTCAAGAGGGCTATCGAAGCTGAACCTTGCATGACGCCAAATACCCTACAACGGTTCTGACCCCTCATGAATTTCCACACAGATCGACACTTCATCTATATCACTGCATGAGCAGATGAGCATAAGTAGGAGATTCAATCATACTACAAGATCACGGAAGAGGACCTCAAGGAGATAACTAAGGTCTGGTCAGTAGACTTCCTTATCCCCGCTAATATTGCAAATATTTTTGACCCCGAATGTGAAAACTCAGAGGCCACTCACAAAGAACATGACACACCCAAAACTAGCAGAAGGGAGAAGACCATAGAAGTCCAAGACTTAAGAAGCGCATCATAAAAAACTACTTCAGTATCACCTAGTCAAGGAGGTCATGAAAAAGTAGAAGAGATAAATGGAAAATAATATGAGCAGAAGCAAGACGAAGTAACACCACCTAGATATGAGTTTGATCCCTTGAAGAATAGGAAGGCTTCTCCCCTAAAACCCTCTTCCCAAAAGAAACCCAAAGCCACCTTGACCAGACTATTCTCACTGTCGATGACTTTGACTTCATCATCGCAGCTGTAAATGACACCTCATAGGAAATATTGTAGAAACATGAATCCAAGAAGGAGGATATGTACGATAGAATCGAGGTTGATATCTAAGGGGTACAACAGGCTCTTCAGTCCAGTCACGCAGTGTCTACTATGCCCCTGTCGTCGGAAGAACCAGAGTTGGGAGATGAGCTAGCCCAACTCCACCGACTAGCTGATGCAACTGAAGCTCACCTTTGTCATGCATAGGAAGAAATAGAACAAACCACCCAGGCCTTGAATCAAGTGCAAGAAGTAGTCATAGAACAATGTTGATTTGTGGAGTAGGATAAGGTTGCTCTCCAAACAAAGTTTGAAGAGGATAAAGCATAGATTCAATAAGAAAAAAAAAGTTTCTCGCAAAACAACTCAAAGTGAAAGAAGCAGTCAATAGAGCACTTCTCTCTATGAAAAGATTTGAGCCAAAGGAAGAAAACTGAGTCGATCATCAAGTACAGTAGCTCACAGAAGCTATCCAGTAGCTACAACAAAAAATAGAAGACTTAGAGTTCCACACAGTGCCCGACACCCCGTAGGATGTGAGGGATCAAAGAGATGCAACTGCTCAAAGAACTGTTGAGAGAGTAAAGTCCTTTGCCATGGAATGTAAACAAATAAGTGATTAGAGTTCCCACACTTATGAGCGACTCATTGAGAACCTAGAATTGAAGGCACTGGAGTCACATCTCTAGGAGGAAAAGTAGAAAGCAAAAACAATACAGGCACAGTTGTTGAAAGGATGAAGTGATCCCAAGAGTAGTGAACTGCTAAACAACAGTTCCACACCATTCAGAGCAAAGTCATGGAAGTGACTCAGAGGCTCCAACCTATACAAGATGAGGCTTGCCAACCATTCTCAGATATCAAAGGCCGACGAGAAGAAATGGAGCAAGTTGTCACTGCAGTTGAACAATGCTTAGAGGGACCTGTCATCAAAGTTGTTATCCAAGAGTTCATTGAGTAAGAGGCCATGGAACAACAACAAGTTGAAGCAACTCAAGCTAATCTCTAGGATTTTGAGGTAGAATTACCGAGATCAGAGTGACTCAGGATGAGTCACGGGTGAGTGTTGGGGGTATGTTGGCCCTTGACCAAGTTTTGAGGATCCTTGGTCATGTTTGACCTATTTTTGGGACTTCGACAGGCTGTTGAAGGCGGAGGTCATGAGATCTTGGCCCCTTTTTAGGGCCTTTTTGGGTTTTGGGCTTATGTAATGGGTATGGTGATGCTGGCCCATGGGTTTACCCATGCTTAGGTCTATTTTGTAAGGTATAAATAGAAGTCTAGGTGATGTAATAAGTAGTGAATAGTGACTAGTAGTGACTAGTCAATGGCAAGTGTGCTAAGTGATGAGTGCTAATTTCTTTGTGCATACTGTGTGAGGCTTGCAGAGCTAAGTGATAATTACGTTCTACATACTGTGTGAGGCTTGAAGAGCTAAGTGATAATTGTGTTCTACATACTGTGTGAGGCTTGCAGAGCTAAGTTCAAGTGATTTTAAGAGACTGTAGAAGGATTTGTGCTATAACTCAAGGAAGGAGGATCTAGCGAGGTGTGCATATCTCCTGTCCTCTGCAGAGTTGATTTTGAGGCTTTGTGCATGTAATAATATTTAAAGAAGCTAATAAAGAAGATGAAGAGTTGGTGGACGTAGCCCCGGGGTGGGGGTGAACCACGTATATCCTGTGTTGTGAATGCTTTGTGCTTTTGGTTGTTCTTTTGTTTATGTGATTCAATGCTTAGTGCGATGTTAGATGATAAATGAATCTGATATGATATCTTAGTTCTAAATAATGTGAATGAATTCTAGATATAATCTCTATTGGTAGGCTTAGTGCTTGAATTTATTGGATCTGTGTGAATGCTACATTGATCTGTTGTTAGGGTTTAGTTGCGCTATAAACTAAGAATGAATATTAATGAACTATAACTGCTAAGTGCTTTGTTAAGGGGTTGTAATAACATATATGTGTCCCATCTAAGGTTGCATGCATCTAAGTCCTGCAACCACCCTTGCCTCTACCTTGGGTGAGACTTCATCTACTTCGTAGGTGTTGCCGAAAGCGTCAGTAGTTATGGTTTTGTTGGTGCGTTGTTGTAGCATTGAACCCTAGGTCTGCCCCTATGCCAACATTCCCCTCAGGGAACACACCAACACTTTGAAATCACAATCTATGCTCCCCTCGATGCCTTGAGGGAGCACCAATCCAATTCCACACTCTAGGGCTTCCCAAGGAGCCTAGAACACCTAAACTAGAGGCTAAAATTCAATAAAAAGGCATAAAAAAGGATGAGGATAAGGAAACAACCAATCTATTCCAGACGGTTATGAAAATGTTCTCCCACATCTCCCACAATTGACGGTCAAAAATTTCTCCAAAAGAGGTAAAAAACTCAAAGACCAAAGGAGAATGGTAAAAATGAATTTATGACCTAGTTTGGTACTATTTGATATGTCCAATTTGGTCATTTCTCCTTATTATAAAGTCTTTTTTAGGTTTTTTATTATTTTTTCGAGAAACTACTAATATATTGTGCCCATAACAGTTCAATTGTATAGGAATTTGAGTGGAGTTCTTTCAATGACCTTGTAACAACCAATGAGCTTAGTATTTGTTCTTTCTCACGCTCACAAATACATGAGAATGTAACCGAGCATACTTTTATCACTTTTTCATAATTGTAAAGGTTATAAGAAAAAGAAACCACCTGGAGTCTCCTTTAAGATGTTTTTAGACTCTCTAAAAATGAAAATATTGCTGAGTGATCTTTCTTCCATTCACACTGGTTAAAAGGTTTGAAATGACATCTTTCGAGTAATAGTTTATCTCTTTTTCGGAACTTGGAGATTAAAATTACAAAAGAGGAAAACACTTGAGTCGCCTTTAAGTTCTTTTCAGACTCTCTAAATATGACAAACCACCGATTTTTCATTATCTAGACTCGCCAAACTATACATTGAAGGGCCCATATGGGGACGAACCCTTACTTCTTCTAGTTCATTAAACAAAGGAAGAGGAACTTACCGAAGGTGAGTTATATCGAGAATGTGCTATCCTCCTTGAGCTCGTTCAATTAAAAAGAGGTACTCATCTATCTAGATGGGGGGGGGGGGGAATTCAAGGAAGTGGGTTAAGTTTCTTGAAAACTTTCGTAAAAATCTCTTGCAGTCACCCTTGAACATGACACTTGTTTTAACCTTCACACAAAACACTTGGATAATCCACTAAACCTCTGCACTGGACCAATCCTATGAGTCTTTCCACTCCTTTTAATCATCCAAATAATTCCTCAGTACTCGTTGCATTATGTTTTGGTCCACTCTACATTTATGTTGCCAAGTCTCATGTCGTGCCTCAATGTTCAAGGGATGTTTCCACCTAGAGATTCAACCATCCATAAAATTTCCAGTTTCTGTACCCATGTCAGTCTGTGTTCATTTTCTATATCTTATAACTTTCCTGTGTTAGTTTTGTGTCGATGATGAGGGATACATCAAGGACCTCCTTCGAATAGTCTATTCTTGTCGATTTCAACACATCATCCGAGAATTAGACTTAGAAACCAGTTAGTACCATGTGACCTACATTCCTCAATGACAGGCATCCTCACTTCCAAAATTAGGTTTACATCATTGACCTATGATCGGATGATTCCACGAATGTTTGACCTTAGCTCATTTATTCACATTTGCTGGATTGTACTAGGGTACCTTGGGAATCATTGGCATCACTGGTGATTTCCATCGCACTTGTTAACAGTTTACCTCAACAACCAGTAATCAAGTGGTTTCTACCATGTTCGACATCAAAACATCTATTCACAAGGCTGTATTTGTACCACATTGGGATTGGAATGAATACCTTAGGTTGAGCATTCATTATGACATATGTTTTGCCCAGGTTGTGAAGGAATTTACTTGAGCATGTTGATACTCATGCTATCACATAGATCCACGTTGTATTGGTATGTGGCTATGTTTTATCATCTTGTAGCTCCACTGTGTATTTTTTGAGTCTACGATCAGTTCAAGTCATAGAATTATGGATCCACATTGAATCTTTGGTGGCCATACTCTTAATCAATATCATCATGGATACACAGTGTATTTATTGGTGGCCATACTTTGAGTCATTTATAGTCTGAGCATAGGTATTCATGCCTCAGGAATGGAATACACATTTAACATTGTTTGATGGTTGTCTACAGCTTATACTAGGTTCCCTAACTCCATACCCTTGCTTCAAAGAATCTACACAATGTTTTAGCCATCAACTTTCATTTTCTAACTTCACACTTTGGGGGGAAATCTGTTACACGTCAAATTTCCTCACTTCGATAATGTCACATCCTCATTGTCGTAAGTGTTTCACTTTTTTCACAAGTGTCGTAAGTGTTTCATTCTCATCACGTAAGTGTCACAACATGAATGACACCTTGGAAACACTTGATACAACCCCTAAATCATGTTAGAAGAAGAATCCCCATCAATTGACAGTCGGAACAAAGTGTTTTTCTATGAGAAATGGTCATCTTGGAAATTTTTGGAAGATCAACACTCCCCTTCTCATATGTAGGGAGTGTTATCGCTCTTTTTCTATCTAGCAGAGAGTATTGAAGCGCTATGTTTCCCGTTGTAAGGGAGCATCGAATTGTTTAAGAAAATATTGGGATAAATCCCCTTTTTTTCTAAAGACAACTATGGATGGATCAAGTTGGTTTGGCTCAAATATAACCCTCGGGCTACATCTAAGGGAGATATCACAACTAATGGAGTCATATCCTCAACTAATTCCAAATATAACCAAGGTGGTTGAGCCTCTCAAAGCCTATAAATGGAGTCATTCTCATGGTGAACAGGGAGGATAAATAATCAACACAACATTATTATTCTGATCGTGGATATTTCGAGCAAGGGGTTGGACAAGGAGGACTTGGATACGCTACAACATCATATGAATATTGTAAGTGTCTCTTTAAATTTCTCATCAATATACTTGGCCTATTTCCTTCTAATATGTGTTTGCATGTATTTGTCTATGTTTGTTTTAATCCTTCATAGATAGATCAATTTTGTCTAATCCATTAGAATAGGAGATAAAAAAAAATATTTTGTCATCCATCAAAGGTACTATTAGGGACTCGTGAACTGGAGAAACATGGACAAACTTCGAAAGTGAGGTACATCATACTATCCCTCTTACTCTCTTTTTCAATGGGAATACTTAGTCTATAGGAATGGTATTGTCCAAAGGTAGTTTTCTTTATTGGTAGAGGGGTATGTGCTCTGATGGAAGATTCTAATTCACCTATCCACATGGGAATTATTCCGTAACACTAAGGTGTCCAACCTGGAACAAAAACTTGAATCTCTCCACACAGAAATCCAAGCCACCCTCGAAAAACAATTAAAGGGCATGCAATAACTCCTCAAGGATAAGAAAGGTTATCCCAATCCATAGGACCCTCACTCTTCCCATTATAAGCATACTATTTCTTTCCTCTCTCCTTGGGGTTCTCCACATTCTCGGACCAAGGTTCCCAAAGTTGACATGCATAAATTTGATGGATCCAACCCAGTAGGGTGGGTTTTCACAAATGGAAAAATACTTATCCCTCCATGATATTTAGGATGATGAGACCAAACTCCATGTAGGGGTTCTGTACTTGGATCAAGAACGTTGGTAGTGGTGGCAGTGGCATAAGAAATTTTACCCAAGACTTCCCACTTGAAACATGTTCACCAAAGTAGTTTGTGCCTGTTTTGGTCGAGAATATCATTTTTTGGGATGGGTCACTAAGTTGTGCTAAAATGGCCTAGTATCATAGTCCATCATGACATTCAAAAAGTTGGCTATTTGAACTGAGGGATTATTTGATGAATTTTATCTTGAATTTTTTCTCAGTGGCTTAAAGGACTCCATTAGGGCTCATGTGAGCATGCATCATCCTACTACCTGGTTGTAGGAATGCCAACTAACACTGGAATCAAAGACCATTCTTCAGGCCCCACTCATGAGGGATGCATTCACCACCTTTCCTTTCCTATGGGTTAACCTATCTCTCATACAAACCTTGAAGTTCCAAAATTTATCTCTAGCAGAAATAGTGGAACGTCACAAGCAAAGACTTTGATATTACTATGATGAAAATTATTCATCGGGACATAAATGTCGGGAACAAAATTGCTTCCATATTGATGCATTAGCTTCCACTTCCCATCCATACATACCATTAGATGAATCTCCTGACCAAGAGGACACACAACTCAGTGTCCACCCTATTGAGGAAAATGTATGGAACACCTTACTCAATCATTTTCATATCTTTCATGGCTAGGACAAGATAGTTGGGAATTTCACCCGAGGTTTATAGCCTCAAAAAATTCACTCAATCCACAAGTATTAATTACAAGGATTAAGGTTGATTTTATGATTTATAAATGTTTCAATGTAAAGATAAAATTTATACAAGGATAAAAGAATTTTTACAATTTTTACAATAAAGTAGACATGGAAACCAAAAGAGAAAAGATGAACCAATTCATGAAGACACGTGTATGAGAGAGGACAACAATTTGATTTATTTCATTCTGAGATTAAAAAAAAAAAAAAGTGTATTTCCCTTTACAAACCCCTGCGAGGGTATGGACCAAAGTCAGATTTAGAGGTCTCTGATGGGCACCATACAAAAAGACTCTGAAAGTAAAATAAAACTAAATTTAATGATCTGGATCACGTTGCCACAAAAAAGCTTCCATTTGACTATGCAAAATCTCCTTTATCAACCATGAAAATTAATTCACAAACAAACAATAATACACAGACTATCAAGGATGAATCAACACCTCTAAAACAAGCGACTGAAAATTATAATTCAATTTTGAATCTTGCTTCCTTCAATAAGAACCTGTTGTCAACAAGAGGATTAGGCTTTCAAGTAAAATTAGAAATGAATGAAAATTGAAACTATCTCATTTAATTAAAGAGAAAACCTTATTCTTATCTTTCTCCTTCTATTCTTCCCTTCTCTCTTCTTCTCATTGAACCTTTATTCTTTCTCAATAAGTTTAGGTAGTTCAACTACTTTCTTTAGTTAAGTCAAATTAACTTAACTAATTGTTTTAGGGAGAAATAACTAATAATAATATATAAATAAGGGTCTAGTTAATAATTACTAAATAGGTGGGACCCCTTGTGAATCCCATCAATATTTTACCAATCATCAATTATAAAATACAAAAAATTTATGATTTGGATCATATAACACCCTTGTAGCTCCCCTTGATATTATTCAAATAGAATATTTAAATATCAACAAAATTTAAGGACATTTCCCCAAAAACAAATATATCCATTTTATCCACAAAAATATCCAAAATAAAGCTTGTTGTCCACAAAAGTTGTAAATTATCAAATATTGTCTTCATTAGTGAAAATCATAAAAAAACTTTAAAATCCATATTTGCTTCTTTGCGAGGCATATTGCCTTTTCTCACTGTTGTCTCCAACTAACTTTCCTTGAGTGGCCCTTAGTTGGTTAGACCCTTGGGGATGTATTTAGTTGATCACATGAGAGAACTCAACTTTTAGGTAGAGGAGCGAAGACATAGACTTAGAGGATTTTGTGGAAGGACTAGAGGGGGAAACCACTGCTTTAGGATTCTTGTTACGGGATATGATTTTTTAATATTTTTCTAGCACGTGAGGATTGTACTGGTGAAACAGAAGGATCAATTTGAACATTGGGATTAATTGGTCATGGTAAAGGAAATGACACAGTGGGCCAACCATGGTGGTGAGAGACAAGCTCGTGGACAATTTCTTGCCAACCATCATTAGCAGGGACTTTGGTCTGCAATGATACATGTGGAGGAATGGGAATGCCAGGAAAATTATGAGGAGGCTGAAATGGGGGTCTGTCAGGTCAGGGATGCAAGATACCATGGCCAACCAAATTAAAAAAAACCCATCTTGAAACAACTGGTTCAACTCTTGTGGATCATCATCAAAATGAATAGAAAATCGAGGCCTTCAATGGACTCACTGCCAGTTACCTTTGCCTCTCTTATTTCATCCATTACTACCTCTACTGAAAAAACTCATCTTGTAGAAACAATTTGTCAATCATGAATTTCTTAGTAAACCATACATGAAAATCTACTTACACAAATCAAAACTTGGCTCTAGAATTTACTTATAAGACATATTATATCCATCCATAACATGCCATTTATTAATTGGCACGTGAACATGGAATTGATAGGGTTAATGGGAAATATGGAGGGCTTGTATTTAGAGAAAAATGATATCATGGAGGGGAAGGAATATACAAATATTTTTCAAATAATTAATAAAAAAATCAACTACGTATCTAAACATATCTAGAAAATCAATCCCCAACCCTTGCCATATCAATTTCCTTTCATTTCCACACAAAATCCTCTTCAAAATAAATATCACAGAACAAGGAATGAATAAGTGAAATTGGGATCGTGAAGGGTGTGTATTTAGTGAAAAATTGGTAGAAGGGGGGGGGGGATTCTTATAGATATTGTTCAAATGATATATCAAACATACCATCTCTGATGTAAATTCACAATCAAAATATTTTACTGTTCAAAAATTTAAAGTTTAAAGGATACTTTGTTTCCAAAACAACAACCCAAAACTGGTTCTTGTTGGATCATGTTGTCATTGATGCCAATGGTTTGATTACTTGGGAGATTATTGGATCATATGTCATTGATGTAAATGGTTTGGTTTGATTGATGTCATTGGTTGATGTCAAGTAATTGATTGATATGATTCCCTTGATGAG
>ML808683.1:87916-98596 GCA_009831015.1 Picea engelmannii | reverse complement strand
GGTTGGGAGGCCGACCAGCTTCATAAATGCGCCGTTTGGCAGGCGCACGGGTTTTGCACCCCACAGCCGCGCATATGCGCCCTATGTACGAATATAATGCGCGCATGCGCTAGTTTACCATGGGCGCGGTGCGCTTTTTAATCGTTTTAGCCAACTTTGTATAGTTTTGTCCCTTTTGATGTGCTGTGGAGTTAATCCTTGTGCCATGGATGATTGTTTTTCTGTGTTGATGATGTTGAGTTCTTGTCGCCCTGTGCGGACGAAATTTCAGTGATAACACCAAGTATCACTTTTGAACCTTGATTTTGAGGTGGTGCTGCTAGACAATATTTCTTCTGTTGTATCTCCCAATTTTTGGACCTTCTGGGTATGAAACTTTATCTTCTATATTTCTATGATATTTCTTCTCTGCAATGCCACAGGTCTGATCAAAATTGGATGTGCCAAGTGGAATTTACGGTATCTTCCCCACAACTTGTAGATTTTTAGCCTTTCCGGGAGATCTCACTTGTATAGTGTGCCCCGCAAAAAATAATTGATATAAAATTATGAAACTCGCACCCAAAATACTACAGACTGTCCACGATCCAATGCAACCAGTCCCACACAATTTGAATACTCTAGGAAGAAGTTATGATTGTTTTACCTAGAACACCTTCTTGAGACTAGTCAATAGGACTAGTCAGATACCCTATCTTACACAATGTGTATATCCAAATTTAAGATGACCCAGAAGCTGAAATTTTTACCATAGATACATTACCAATTTCTCTAAATGTCGTATGGATTTTAGGGTCTGAAACGTTACAGAAATGTTTTTATATCAAAACTTATGCAATGACTCATTTCAGGATGATTCCAGAACCCTATCTTGTACAGGCTGTATCTCCGAAAGTATAAGGCCTCAAGAGATGAATTTTTAACCCAACGTACCTTGATCCGTCTTCTAAATATCCCCCAAGACGTTCCTTCTGAAACGTTGTAGAAAAAAAGTTATAGTGAAAATTCCACAGTGTCTCAGATGTAGCAGTGAAACCCCAAGACCTTGAGCTCTGATACCATATGTTAAGAACCAAACATCAATATAGCATATAAAAACCTCAGAAAAAGTACTCAACGCCTTGAAAAAGAGATAATTTCAGATAATAATCCTCTTTGAGGGGGAAACCTCCTTTTACCCCACTTAAATGTTCAAGTACAAGATGATTCAAAATGAAAATGTCTCCTTGGTATATGTAGGAGACTAGGAGGTATAATGGCTTAAAGACGACATAATTAAAATAACATTACTAATCTAAATTACAACTAATGGCCTAAATCCGACATAAATAAAATAGAATTACTAATCTAATATGCCCCAATTAAGGGGTAATGAGCCAATATTAGGGCTTAACAAAAACTGGAGTGTAATTCCTTCATCCATTTTAAATAAGCATAATCATACTTCGCGAGAGATAATCAAAACAACATTAATTCTTGTTTTAATCACCTTGCCCAGAACATCTTATCGTAATCATTTTGACCACGATTTGAAACCAATGAGTTGTAGAGTTTGTGTCACAACCACAACATGGGAAAACAAAATATAAGTGTTTCTTCTTCGTCATGGTCACATAAGTTAAACAAGGGGTCCTATCTACTAGTATATTATTAAATGAAATTAAATAATAAGGTGTTGCAACCATTTGCAAGAAGGTACCCTATGTTCACTTTTGGGCATCAAAAAAATGGCGACACTACAGGGAAATATGTTTCCAACGGATTAAGAACTCAGAATATTCAGTTTTGCAGACTAGTGAACATAGATCAAATAATTATTGACGAGAACGATTATGCAACAGGGGGAAAAAGATGGTTTAAGGGGAATAGTGAAACGAGATTTTGGGAATAACTCATGAAAAGTGGTAAGTAAGAGGGGGGTTGGTATTGTATGCATAATGTTCGATCAGTCACAGTAAAAATTTATTTTAAGGAGAAAATTTTTGATATGCTCGTTTGAATCTCAAGATGGAGGGAAGAAAGGGATAGCAGAAAATTGGGAAGAAAATCAAATAATCTATCTAACTACAGTACTGAAATAAAAAAGCAATTTCAGCGATGTCTAAAAGGAGGACATCGTGAAAAATGTGTAAAAATTATTGTTATTGACCAAAAATGCTTACATAATGGCATTGTTGTGGAAAAACTGATCCAAAATTTATTTCAAATAACATAAAACAATAGAAAAATGAAACAGCATAATTTGAACAATCAATTGAACAAAGAAAAATAAAACAGTGAAACGAAAATCTATATACAACAATAATTTCCATATGGCGTTTATCATTCAATATGGTTCCACACAATGTTTCAAGTGGGAACCATTGGTACTATAGGAAAACAATCACTCTTCCAAGTCTTTTAAAAGATAAGAGTTTGTGCCTAGGACAAAAGCGATTTTGAAAGGACCTAGCCATAATTTCTGAAACTTTGTATGTCTTCCTCTGTTAGCATGGGATGAGTCCTGTTATCCCCGATTTCTAGGGATAACTAGGAGATCATGTCTTGAGGCCCACAGGTCCTAGACATGGAGTACCGAGAGCAGGATTGACCTGAGCATGGCCCTGGAGGGCCCATATTTCTTCTTCCTCATCAGACTTGTCTTGTCAGCAGCAACAACATCCATCACCTTTGGCTTGGACTTGTATTGGAGAAGACTCTTTCACCATGAGGTAATTGGTCCAGGTATCATGGTATGTTTCATGTTTGATCATTATAACTTTCCGATATATGTATCAGACTCCTTTCATTTCTGATGACTACTTGGATCTTACACTAATCCACTTGACCATGGTTGGGGGGATTGACGGGGTACCCTAGAAAGCTTGTACCCATAGGTTTTGGTTAGCTACCAGGGTGGATTTTGAAGAGCCATCGTCTGCTCCCATCATATTATCATTTTTACATCTTATCTCCCATTCATCTATCCCATTCCCCTAGTCTGGACATTAGGATGACCTATTTGTGGGGATACACTTTATCCTGTGGGAAGAAGGGGCTAAAGGCCCAAGGGGTAAAAGCAGCTGGTAAGAGATAAAAGCCATAAAAAATAAAACCTAGAGATGCCTCGCCCAGGGATCCCCGAGAAGGAAATAAAAGGCCTCTCAATAAGAAACAAGAGGGACCTGAAGAAAGATAATAAAACAAGACCTAGCCAAGAGGATGGGGGGTCTCATCACGAACCAACCCATTATGTTCATAGGTACCTAGCAGTATGACATTGCTATCATCTGGTTACCATGTCAGGGCAGTGATATTTGGTTGTATGGCCAAGGGAAAGGGTGTCTCATCACAAGCCAACATTATCATCTCTGTGAAAGTACTTGTGGCTAACACTGTCAGTTCTAGTCACCACTCCAAGGCAGTGTCCTCTAGTTAGACCTTGAAATAAAAAGAAAGAAAAAGTAATAAAGAAAAGAAAGAATAAAGGCAAGGGATTGGAAAGAATTGCATCCATGATAGGTACAGCTCACCTCCCACAAAGGCACCCATGGATAATATCCACCCCTGTCTTTCACTATGTCTAGACATCCTTAAACCATACCACCTTGTATTACATGGCTTGGATGATATCCTTTGGGAACTTTCCTTTTCTTATGGATGCTGGTCCAATAGGGAAATTTGTCTTTTTCTTCAACTTTGTATAGTAGGTCATTGTAATGTCTTTGAGATATTAGATGATATGCTAGGGGTTTTATGCATTCATTTGATAAAATTAATGATGAAATATGATTGACATTGCTATGATACCGAGGACTAATGAGCACATGGAGGGAGAAGTTTTTGATGTGTAGGATCATGCCCGATGGACAGGTACCAGGTGGACCGATACACATGGGGAGATGATTAGTTCGGACCTCCATGGTGCTGAAGAGCCCATCATATGGTTGTTGGGACCTCATCAAGGGCAGAGAGAGGACAATGATTGGTTGAGCTTTTGCACGAGAGAAGAAGAAGGAAATTTTCATCCAAGACGCCTTGGTTGAGCCCATCCCTAGAGGGTTGACCCGCTGCAGGTGGAACGTGTCCCTCTGTTGACCCAGGACATCCTCCAGAGATCCTTGACGTCACCTCCAACGCTTGGCAGCTTTACAGGGTAGTTTGGCATGTGAGACAGAGTTTGGAGGCCCAGATAGGGCCAATGTTTGTCTTCCAGTGCTAAGATTTTCCCTAAAAAGGGCCAACGTCTCCCTGAAAAGGGGCTAGACATCTTGCTTACTGCTCATTTAAGGTTTTCTTTAGGCAGTTTAATGTAAAACAATATGATTTTTAGTTATTAGCCTTGTCGGCTATTTTAATGACCTAATTTTTAATTAAAGGTCATTGGATGATATAAATTGAGGATGTTTTCCCTCATTTTGACATAACACAATTCACTCACACAAGTGAGATCTGATTTTTGCACCCTTCTTGGGTAGATTTGTTGTCTAAGTGAGGCGCACTTTCTATTGGAGGGATATTTTTGGCATTTTTTGGCATTTCTCTCAAGGAAGGTTTACAACTAGGGTTTTCTTATGCTCTTCTTCATGATATGTAAGTGGATTTTCTTGCAAAACTTCTTAAATGAATGGTTGTAGGTGTAATTTCTTGCATTTACTTATAATATTGTTGATTTAAAACCCTAGGTAACAAGTACACAAGTAGGTCATTGTTACATGTCCCCTTGGAGAGAAAGATTTTCAGCCATTGAAGAAAAGAGATAGAGCCTATCCTTTGCTACACTTGTCTTGCTTCTTCCCTTTGAGCTAGCGTTGAAGTTATAGGTTGAAAGAAGGTGACGTCCTAGGCCTAAGGTATCTACACCTAGGGTTTTCATATTTTGGGGTTTGAAAGCCTTTTCTTTACAACACTTTCTCCCTTAGACTTGTTCTTTAGGGTAGCCGTTTTTCCAAGTTGATTTAGAGAAGGAGGAAAGAGCACGAGGCCTTGCTTAAGCAACACCGGAGTGAGCCTCTTTCCGCTAGGGTTTTGATTCTAGGGCTCTGCCTTTGCAGCACCATAGAACCCTACCTTCTAGTCTTTAAGTCATCATCCTTCCAAAATCTTGTGCCCTTTACTTATCTGACTCCATATCCCCTAAGGCATTGATGTTTGACCTCCAACGTTGAAGCCATAGTGTACAAAAACTACTTTCAAAACTAAATTTTGAAACCCTAACTAACCAAACTAACCTAATTTAGGGCTGACATCACAGTTGAATAGCTCATCTTGACGCAGCAACAGTGTAATATAAGCAATTAAGTGATGATTTCAAGCATTTATTGAACAAATTATTGATTGGATATATTGTTGGCTTAGTCATCTCTTTAGATATTGATGAATTGATGGTCTTTCATAGCTAATTGACAAAACGTTGACTTCTTTTTATATCTATTGCATTTCTTATTGAATAATATCAGATAGTCATTGATGTACTAACCCTTTGAGTTATAGCCTGCATATATATATTGTGTTTCTATTGTCTTGTCCCGGGAAGGTGTTTTCAATAGGGCATACACTTCATTTATTGGCTGATTACCCAGACTGACTGACATTGGTGGTAACTTGTGAGGAGGGAAATATAAAACTTGGCCTTATGCTTTCTGCATATTCAAACCCCAGGTTACCAGGGACGTCTCCCCTAGGCTAACCTCCCTAAAAAGAAAGAACCTCCCCATCATGGTGACATTGGGTGGGGAAGGTTCTTGTTACGCCAGTTTTTCTTTATCTCTTAGCCTGTGACCTCAACTACAAACTGTGTGATAACATTTTGGCATCATTGTCAGGGAACATTGAGTCAATCTTCCTCAATGACAAATCTTTTGGTAAGTCTTTCCTCAAATACCTTTCTCTTACAAGCTTACCTAGTGACTCCACTAGGCTTTTATTCCCCTTTTCTTTGGTAGTTTCAAGAAAACTATCCGGCGACTCCACCAATATTTATTAGGGTGCCACATTACTTTCTGTGATATTTTCAATTTATGGGATCATGGCACACTGGGAACAAATGTATTCAAGTATTGATTTCAGAATTTTTCAAGGATACCCAAATTACTTTGATACAAAATGGATAGACAACTATCCTTTGATATAAGAGACGAGGTTTATGAAGACCATTGTCAACCCCTTGAAGAGGAGTAAGACCTCTCCCATAATCCAATAGAATGCAACGAAGATATAACCAGAAACGTGAATTCTGAGGATGAAGCACCGGTAATCACTCCTCAGTCTAATGAAGTTCTCCCATATCTTGCACAAGATGAAGAGAATGAGGTAAGTCATTTTCATTCTTTTGATGATACCTTGTTCTATGACTCAGAAAATGAAGAAGGAATGGAACCCTTGGACAAGCTAGATTCCCTATGTCTCAAGACTGAAGATGTAGAGGCAGATCTTCCAGCTGATGAAGCTATCCAAATACTTGAATCTCTTGCACATGAAGGAGTAAGCAAGGTAAATTACTCCCCCTTCCAAGTTTTTAGTGGTTCTTTACCTTATGACACAAAGAGTACATAAGTATTGGATGTTTTGACTCCTCCATGTTATGATATTGATACTGACATAGCTGATTTTGATGAGTTCATACATGTTGGGAGACGTAGATGGGATGCATTTAGTTATGATACAGATCCCATCTATGACATAAAAAGTCATATTTGGATGTTGCCTTTGCAATTACCACAACAAATTACTTTTGACCAGGGGCAACAAGGAGATGAGGTTTTTACCCATACCTTCCAAAAGACCAAGGATGACCCAATACCTTGTTTTCCTAATGCTTTTCGGTCATACCTTGAGGACTTTGATGACTGTTCTTCTGAGCATTTGGATTCATTTTGTGAAGATGATTGTCAATCACCTATTTGCTCATATTTTGATACAAGTGAGAACATTGTTTGCCTAAGGAAAGTCTCTCATGGATTTTCACTCCAGCCACCTGTTGTTACTTTACCGTGCTTGTCCATTAAAGGTATGCTTGGGAAGTATATTTTTAATGTTGAGTTTCCTCTTAGGAAAACCCTGAACTCCAAGGGTTGGTTGGGTACTGCATGTTTCAGTCAGTTTTTCAACTTTTCCTTTATAGTTTGCCAGTCATCTACTAGATCTTTGTCGATCCCTTCTTTGACTTCAGAGCGTGCGGATGTCCTAGGTAACCAGTTTGCAAGTCCTTTGAGTCAGTTTTCTAAACCTTGCATTTTTCATGACCCTTTCTTGAAGTGGATTGAGTACTTTCCTCAGAGATGGACTTGCTAGGATTTTATCCCTCCCACCCGCCTCCATGAGTTAGATTCTGAATTTTTCGATGATATGATATACATTACAACTCATGACATTTTTGTGCTTGAATTGTCATTGTTCTAGTTTATGATGAAGCACAAAGGAAGGTATTATGGGACATTGCTAGATTGGCTTCATTGGTTATTTGACTACACCAAACATTCAGCCAAAGGTAAGTGTAGGTAAGTAGTTTGCTTTGCGTTATTGATTATTTTTCAGTCATATACATATATATTATATTTTTGGGGTGGAAATACCACCCCACCTTTGTTACCGATGCCCTTTTCGAGTGTGAGCAGGTCTGCAGGTTTATGCTAGAGATGATGAGGTTCTCATGCACTCTACGGTGAGCACATGTCCCCGAGTTGGAGCCAGATGTTATCCCCGATTTCTAGGGATAGCTAGGAGATCATGTCTCGAGGCCCACAGTTCCTAGACATGGAGTACCGAGAGAAAGATTGAACTGAGCATGGCCCTAGAGGGCCCATATTTCTTCTTCCTCATCAGACTTGTCCTGTCAGCAGCAGCAACATCCATCACCTTCGGCTTGGACTTGTATTGGAGAAGACTCTTGTTCCATAAGGTAATTGGTCCAGCTATCATGGTATGTGTCATGTTTGATAATTATAACTTTTAGATATATGTATCAGACGCCTTTCATTTCTGACGACTGCTTGGATCTTACACTAATCCACTTGACAATGGTTGGGGGGATTGATGGGGTACCCTAGAAAGCTTGTACCCATAGGTTTTGGCTAGCTACCGGGGGGGATTTTGAAGAGCCATCATTCACTCCCATCATATTATCATTTTTACATCTTATCTCCCATTCATCTATCCCATTCCCCTAGTCTGGACATTAGGATGACCTATTTGTGGGGATACACTTTATCCTGTGGGAAGAATGGGCTAAAGGCCCAGGGGGTAAAAGTAGTTGGTAAGAGATAAAATCCATAAAAAATAAAACCTATAGATGCCTCGCCCAGGGATCCTCGAGAAGGCAATAAAAGGCCTCTCAATAAGAAACAAGAGGGACCTGAAGAAAGATAATAAAACAAGACCTAGCCAAGAGGATGGGGGGTCTCATCATGAGCCAGCCCATTATGTTCATAGGTACCTAGTAGTATGAAATTGCTATCATCTGGTTACCACACCAGGGCAGTGATCTTTGGTTGTATGGCCAAGGGAAAGGGGGTCTCATCACGAGCCAGCCTTATCATCTCTGTGAAAGTACTCGTGGGTAACACTATCAGCTCTAGTCACCACGCCAAGGAAGTGTCCTCTAGTTAGAACTTGAAATAAAAAGAAAGAAAAAGTAATAAAGAAAAGAAAGAATAAAGGCAAGGGCTTGGAAAGAATTGCATCCATGACAGGTACAACTCACCTCCTACAAAGGCACCCATGGATAATATCCACCCCTGTCTTTCACTATGTCTGGACATCCTTAAACCATACCACCTCATATTACATGGCTTGGATGATATCCTTTGGGAACTTTCCTTTTCTTATGGATGTTGGCCCAATAGGGCACTTTGTCTTTTTCTTCAATTTTGTATAGTAGGTCATTGTAATGTCTTTGATCTATTAGATGATATGATAGGGGTTTTATGCATGCATTTGATAAAATTAATGATGAAATATGATTGACATTGCTATGATCCCGAGGACTAATGAGCCCATGGAGGGTGAAGTTTTTGATGTGCAGGATCATGCCCGACGGACAGGTACTAGGTGGACCAGTACACATGGGGAGATGATTAGTTTGGACCTACATGGGGATGAAGAGCCCATTAGATGGTTGTTGGGATCTCATCAGGGGTAGAGACAAGACAATGATTGGTCAAGCTTTTGCACGAGAGAAGAAGAAGGAAATTTTCATCTAGGACACCTTGGCTGAGCCCAGCCCTAGGGGGTTGATCCGCTGCAGGTGGAACATGTCCCTCTGTTGACCTAGGACATCCTCTAGAGATCCTTAATGTCACCTCCAGTGCTTGGCAGCTTTACAGGGCAATTTGGCACGTGTGGTAGAGTTTGGAGGGCCAGAGAGGACCAACGTTTGTTTTCCAGTGCTGAGATTTTCCCTAAAAAGGGCCAACGTCTCCCTCAAAAGGGGCTAGACGTCTTGTGTACTGCTCATTTAGGGTTTTCTTTAGGCAGTTTAATGTAAAACAATATGATTTTTAGTTATTAGCCTTGTCAGCTGTTTTAATGACCTAATTTTTAATTAAAGGTCATTGGATGATATAAATTGAGGATGTTTTCCCTCATTTTGACGTAACACAATTCACTCACACAAGTGAGATCTGATTTTTTCACCCTTCTTGGGTAGATTTGTTGTCTAAGTGAGGCGCATTTGCTATTGGAGGGATATTTTTGGCATTTTTTGGCATTTCTCTAAAGGAAGGTTTACAACTAGGGTTTGCTTATGCTCTTCTTCATGATATGTAAGTGAATTTTCTTGCAAAACTTCTTAAATGAATGGTTGTAGGTGTAATTTCTTGCATTTACTTATAATATTGTTGATTTAAAACCCTAGGTAACAAGCACACATGTAGGTCATTGTTACATGTCCCCTTGGAGAGAAAGATTTTCAGCCATTGAAGAAAAGAGATAGAGCCTAGCCTTTGCTACACTTGTCTTGCTTCTTCCCTTTGAGCTAGCATTGAAGTTATAGGTTGAAAGAAGGTGACATCCTAGGCCTAGGGTATCTACACCTAGAGTTTTCATATTTTAGGGTTTGAAAGCCTTGTCTTTATGACACTTTCTCCCTTAGACTTGTTCTTTAGGCTAGCCATTTTGCCAAGTTGATTTAGAGAAGGAGGAAAGAGCACGAGGACTTTCTTAAGCAACACCGGAGTGAGCCTCTTTCCCCTAGGGTTTTGATTCTAGGGCCCTGCCTTTGCAGCACCATAGAACCCTACCTTCTAGTCTTTAAGTCATTTTCCTTCCAAAATCTTGTGCCCTTTACTTATCTGAATCCATATACCCTAAGGCACTGATGTTTGACCTCCAACGTTGAAGCCATAGTGTACAAAAACTACTTTCGCAACTAAATTTTGAAACCCTAACTAACCAAACTAACCTAATTTAGGGCTGACGTCACAGTTGAATATCTCATCTTGACACAGCAACAGTGTAATATAAGTAATTAAGTGATGATTTCAAGCATTTATTGAACAAATTGTTGATTGGATATACTGTTGGCTTAGTCATCTCTTTAGATATTGATGAATTGATGGTATTTCATAGCTAATTGACAAAACATTGACTTCATTTTATATCTATTGCATTGCTTATTGAATAATATCAGATAGTCATTGAAGTACTAACCCTTTGAGTTATAGCCTGCATATATATATATATATATATATATATATATATATA